>JAPMOR010063332.1:282854-318193 GCA_026543865.1 Argiope aurantia | reverse complement strand
CGGTTTATGCAAATCAGGAGAAATATAATGAACACGGCTGGAAATGGATCTGTCATTCGATACCAGTGGCACGCTATCATTACCGGATCGAGCATTAGTGATTAACTTTTTTATAAGAACAGTTAATCCGTGACTAAAGAATTAAAAAAGTTCCTCACAGTGAAAGGAACCAAGGCGATTAAAAGCCCTATTTCAATGAATGGGATACTAATTTAATAAGTCGTTTTGAAGAAATGGGGAGTTAGAAGGATCATCCACGAAGTGGCAGATTATCTGTCAGAGTGGGCCGCGTCCCTTTTGTACCATGTGTCACGTGAAATTTGGTAGTCGAGACACCAACGGGAAAGAGCTGTGCAAGTGAAGCCGAGAGAGTTACAGGGATTCTGGAAACTTCGTTCCCACACATTCTGCATGGAATCTTGAAACTGCATCTGTACAAGATACAGGCCACCAATTATTGCCAGCAAATTCCGATGAAAGATGAGCCTTTGCAAATGAGCGCAAGCACAAATAGAACGTTACCGACAGTAGTTGCTGAACATCATGTAGAGAGATGAAACCAATTTTTAATTGCATGGTGATGTCAATATACAAAACAATCACATCTGGGCGTCATCAAACCCTCGTGAGTACAAGACCAAACCCTTAAATTCTATGGGTATGACTGTTTGGTGTGGTTTCACCGCGGCCTTCATTCTGTGTCCTTTATTTTTTGAAGAGATTTGTCCTGTATCCGGTTCGAAACCTATTCCGTCTCAGCTGAAAAGTATCTTACACTTTTGCGAGACAACGTAGTGACTGCTTTAGGGTAAAGACGTGTGTTACCAGCCATCACTTTCATGCAGGATGGTGCCTCATCTCACATTGCTCGTTCCATCAAGACTTTCCACCTAGACACATTTTCTGAGGATCGAGGGATAAACAGAGGATGCAAAATTAAGTGGTCCCCATGTTCGCCAGACCTTACTCCAACAGACTTCTTCTGGTTGTGGGGATAACTAAAATGTTGTGCCTACCGGGATTCTCCAGCCATTGTGGTGGAATTGAAAGATACCATTCAACGGGTCGTTGGTGGCACCAATGCCCACGTGATACACTCAACTGCAATAGGCAGTTACGAAACTCACTTGCTTAATATCTTGTGGTCGGTCATGTAGAATATCTTTTGCTTTAAAATAAAATGCGCTATGCTAGTTACTGTGCTCTGTTTTCCCGATTTGCATAAACCATCTCAATTTAACATATGAGAGCCATCCATCAGTCATTTTTTGAAATGACCGATAGATGGTGTCCCACGTTATTTTTTTAATGGGAAAAAATCGAAAGGCTCTCTGAACATATTTCGGCAAGCTGCAATCTTTTTCGAGCATTACTTATTTTTAGTATGATTTTTTTTTTGAAGTTTGCATGAATGTATGGAGCTCTCTGTATCAAGTAGCAGGAAGGGGAAAAAATCTACCTTTTTTTTTTTTTATTAATCTGCTATTGTTCTAAATAGAAAATACCATTTTCAACAACTATGAGTTTCTCTCAATAAAGCACATACACTTTCATATATATGTGGGAAAAATTACATCTCTTAATAATACATGCAGCAAGTGATTGGATAATGAGCACTTCCATGAAATGTTTTAAGCCCATATTATGAACAAATCACAATTAAGAAATGAATAATTTTGCTATTAAAGATCCTTCGAGAAAATGGGAGGATTTCTGAAAATCTCACTTGGAATAACACCCAAATCAGAATGATCTCAATATTTATCCTGGCAATATTTATAACGTTAGCATCATTAGTAACTTCCGATAAATTCTGAAACGACAAAACTGTGTCTCACAAATAAAATAGAGAGGAAGAGAAACCTTAACTAGTGAAAATGCAAGACTGCACAAGTATGAACCATTATATATAGATAAATGTAGTAGTTCAATGAGAAATTAAGTAATCATTTATTTCGGTAGAGGGATATCGCCAAATAAATCCAATTCTCTTTAAATTCTATGGCATACGGTTGATGGGTTAGCAGTTAATTAAATTAAAATACATCTTAGAATGATTTATGTTTACAAGCTGATAAATCGCAGTAATTGTTATGTTTTCACATCTATTCTTCACAAATTCCATTATCATTGTTGAAAACAGCATGTCATTTTAAGCAACAAAGTTTTATCCACATAACAGTGATTTCATAATGCCTTATAAAAACCTGGTTTACGATTACAATAAAGCTGCCAGAATAGTTCTTTCACGCTTCTTTATATCTGGAGTGAAGTTTAAAGTAGATTCAAAATGTTCATGTGGATACGAAAAGAAATTTTAATAACTCCATTTTCTTCTTACAAAACAAATACATTTTAGCATAAATAAGCATTACAGAAAATATACATATCTACCATCAAATAAAGAAAAAAAAGGCAATACAAAAATTAGTGCCTTTAAACTGTTAAGATTTTATTGATGGGAATGATGAAAAAGTATTTTTCAATTCTCTGTAATTCTTATATATATGCTTCGATTTAATATGGATATCTAGTGTCTATCACTAAAGAGATATCTGGGCATGGAAATACTTAAAAACAGTTTTGCAGTGATTGGATTAGGGAACTGCAAAAACATTGTGAAATGAATGACGAAAAGAATCGTATTTTAAGTGAATCTTATTTAAGAATTTTTATGTTTTATTAAAAGCTAAATATTTGAGACCAACAGTTTCGCCAACTTTTCCACGGTAGGAAGAATTTTCTTGATATTTATCAAGTTGTTCAACCCGAATTTTTTAGAAAAAATCAAAATAGATTCATGACAAAGCAACTGATTCTGAACGGAAGTTACTACAGGGAGTGTCTTCAACATTTCCATCTTAGTTATGTTTAGTTAACACATGATTTAAAGAGGAGTTTGAAAAAAAATTAACAGCTTCAAAGGATTAACAGAATAGAGGATAATAAATGACCATTCACTTTCACTGAGTTTCTTGAAGTATGCACAGCATGCAATATATATTTAACGATGAAGCTACAGTCACAGGATACAGTTCTAAAACTCAAAATCATTACAAATTACTGGCAAAACAGTATGGGATTGAAAAGGCACAGCAGTTCAGGTTTGTTCTGAGATAAGACTAAACGAGTACATAAAATTAATCTTGATAAAATAATTAACAAATTTGCATTCTTAACAATAAGAATACAGATAATTTTATAATCCAAGATAAAGTATATTCAAATAATTTAATAGTAAACATTTTACCTTAATTACATTGCATATATCTCACGTTATACTTTGTATGACATCTAACAGTTACGAATATCATATTTTCTTTAACAGCACATTTTACAGCAATAATTTTTTTTTATTTGATTAAAGTGAATAAGGAAACTTAAACTTGTAAGAAATTAATCAACCATAACTATAAAAATAATGGTTAAAGTTGGGATGATTAATAAAGAGGGGGGGGAGATAATATCATATATTAGCCCAAGTGTTACCTTCATTTTGAATTTACCTGCGTGTGATTTAGCATTTTATAGATAACCTGTATGATATTATGATACTGCATTGTTCCAAAATGAAGTAGAATTTCCAAAATTAATTCATTTACTGATATACTAAAAAGCTATCTTAAATCACGATAAATGGTTATAAACATCTGTAAGAATAATACAAATAAAATCAATAAAAATCAAATTCCAATGTAAATATTGCATTAAATATTGATACTGGATTCTGAATTTTTCCAAGTGATACAAATTACTTGCAAAAATTAAAGTCGGTAAGTGTAGCTTTGAGTAAGATACTGATTGAATCATTGGATAGAATGTGTTACTGTTTCCGGAAATTTGCAAAAGATCTTTGATCAAAATTGAACACAGAAAGAGGTTTTGAAAAAAATAGAAATTTATTATTAGCAATAAAGCCAATCCGACTTTTTGCTTATCTATTGAATATAAAAGCAGAAGGTGCTACCTACAATTATTATCAAATTGAAAAAGAAGCAGCGTTGGCAAAATACTACGATAGTCTTACAGTAAACAGTTTATTATCTTTAATATTGAAATTCTGGAAGAAAAATTCTCCATTCCAGAATTATTTGTTGGTGTGATTAAAATAAAAATATAACAATTATTGAATGATGACGATGTCAAAAAAAAAACATTAAAAACTTTATATTGATATATTGAAAGAATCTGAGCAAATTCTAATAGCAAAAATTTCTATAACTAATGTTGATTTACTTTTTCTTATTCTTTTGTTATGGTTCAATACAAACAATATAGCAGTGTAAATTTAGAAAAGGCTTCAAAACTTTTTTTTATTTATTAAAAATGTTAAATTCAATAATAAGCATATTTTATTATTTTCCCCTCATTACATAATCTCACAATTCAATTTTTTCTTAAATCTTTATATAATCTCATAATTCAATTTTTTCTTAACTCTTTACATAAACGGTACTTTCTATTTTAATCCTTTTTTTTTTAACTGTATTAGGATTGACTGAAATTCAATTTGTTTCCAGTTCCTAAAATTAGATTTAAATATGACCACTGCTCTTCATTAAATGCAAAAATAAATAACATAACTGATGCCAGTTTACTAAAATACAGGGTGGTTATAATTAAATTTCCCCTAGAAACAGCATCCTACAACGCAAACGAATGAATGACTTGCAACGAAATTCGGTATACAGACTAGACACGAGATGCGCTCATGGAATTTCAATAAAAATAATAATTATTATTATAATTTAGTTCCAAAATGTCCACCAGAGGGTGCATTTTCCGGAGGAAAAATTAAATTAAACACAATAAACGACCAAAACGGAATACAGAAACAATATCAACATTTATATACTAGTTTCGGATCACCTTGTCATAGAATCACATTAAGTGAAGGCAAGGAAAAAATAACAGTACACTGTTTGAGAGAAAAAAAAAAAAAAAAAACAGTTCAGTTTGCAGAAACAAGAACAGATTAGGACGAAATTGCGCAAGATGAGCAGTTGTTGATCATGTCCAGAAACATGAAGGGAAAGGTGCTCCATGTGACCATCCTCATTCTCCTGCAAAATTTCAAGTCGATGGACACTGTGTTCAACAGCTGATCGTAACTGCTCAGTTGTGATACTTCGCACATAAAGCGTTATGGAGTTTTCAACTTTTCCCGTTTTTTCATTTTATTACTCATAATTCGTGTTCTGGATTGTTAATATTGTTAGTGTATTCTGTTTTGGTCGTTTATTGCGTTAAATTTAATCATTTTTTTCCGGAAAAAGCGCCCTCTGGTGGACATTTTGGAACTTTTTTTTTTTTTTTTTTCGAAATTCCATGAGCGCATCTTATTTTAGTTTATATACCAAATTTCGTTGCAATCCGTTCACTCGTTTGCGTTGTGGCAAGCTGTTTATAGGGAAAGTTTAATTATAACCAACCTTTACTTCCTTTTTATATAAAAACAAAATAGAATGAATGCCACAGAGTAAAGGGAATACAATACAAATACAGAGAGTATTTACACATTTTTTCAACGATTTCGATAAACAATTTTAAAACAGCAAATATTTTCGAATCAAAATCTTCGGCAGAAACTTATTATCTGAAATGAGAAATATTGTCTACTTTTAAATTTATTTTTCTTTCAAAATATCACATATAAACAAGTTTGCAGATTAAATGATATATTTTTGAGCTTTCTGAAAATAAATATTCGAATTTCATAATTCAAAAACATTATGAAATGCATGGTTTTTGAAATTTTTAAGTGCAAAATAAGCAACATTATTAATCAGAAAGGAAAGAACCGTCGATTATCTCATCTACATGGAAAGAAGCCTCCAAACGAATATCAAACAAAGTTACTACAAAACATTTTTTAAATAAAATCGCTAGTAATACGAAATCCGTCGACGCTGAAATCAACTGCAAAGTCTTTAAATAGAATGGGGGAAAAAAACTATAATCCATTCAGCATACTACAGAAAGTTTTATGGCCGATCTTTATAGAAGAAATTCCGCTACTTTATCCCAATAATTTTAAAGAATAAAATTTAATTAAGACAAAGCCACAAGTCAAACTTCAAATGCACATTGCATTTCAGAAAAAAAAAAAAAAAAAAAAAAAAACAGGTATGCATATATACCTTTTCAACATTTTTCTGCGAGGTCCCCTGAAGTTTCACCTGCGAACCATTGTGCCTTTGGTCTTTAAAAAAGAGCTCTAAGTGCAAACCCACCACGACTGACAGATTCTGGAAAGCAGTGGAAGAGGAATAGAAATCAATATGGAAACTATATGAAAAAACCCCTCTATTGCAGAAAATACTATGCAAACTTAAGGCCCAGATAAAAAGCTATCAGATTTAACATTTAAAATATAATCTTTACATTTTAAACAATAATTAAATGACCTCGAAATCGTACTAAAAATGTGTAAATATCCTTTTTATTATTGAAATTTTTAATCATCAGTTAGAAAATTCAACAGTTGTTTTATAAATTTATAAACAAACCAAGCAATTTATTGCTACAGTTTGATAACCTATATAAATAAATCAGTCTTCACAAAACCACTACATGAATATAAAGCATATTAAAAAAATAACGTTCCTTCTAGAATAATCCTTTAAACATGTCCCAACTCAATGAACTCAGCATTGATAATTAATCTAACTGAATTGTTTTAATAAAACATTTTACCGAAATGTCTTTAATTGTTATATAAAATTACTGCAAGTAATTAAATATGTACAATTGCCTTAAATAAAAAAGATAACGGCTATAGTAAAATTCATGTGGAATTTGATGAAACAGCTTATTATTTTTTTAATATTTACAGATTAAGTGATAATTAATATTCGAGCATCAATTATTTTTGAAAGTGCCAATTTTTATTTGCAAATATGTATATATGACACTGAAAAGCTTTTAAATCAAAAATAGTTATTTCCCTCTTTCCAAACGCTATTTGAAATACTGTTATTTATAATGCCTATATTAAACAGAGTATAAAAGATCTATTAATTTTCATTACTTTGAAAATTAATTTTAGTTCTGTCAAGAGGAGCAATAGTCGTTTTGGCTAAAGCACCGGCTGCTGCTCCAGCAATGAAAGATGAAAGTACAGCTTTGGCATCAATACTCTAAAAAGAAAAAAAGAAAAAAATGAATTACATAACCTAATATATTACTGTACATGTTCACATTTTTATCACGAAAACTTAATATTCTATTTCAAGCATTGGATATACAAGATGTTCGAAATGGTCATGTACACCTTTTACTAACTGACCCACCAAGCCATAAACATTTTTTTGCATAAGCGACTGTTAAGGTATTGTTCGTGGTTCGTGGAGATCACAAAGTAAGATAATTTCAAATGAGGATTTTATAAAGAAAAAATGTACTGGTGTGTAACTATAATGGGAATAACAGACATGTCACAGGTTTGGAAGAAAAAAAAAAGTTGAACTTCACAATACAATGAACTGTGCCATATAAGCAAACAGAAAAATAAAATGAATACCTTTATTCAAAAAACGCTTGATAAAAAAAAATTGCACATTTATTACATTAGAAATTAATGGATCTCCAGGATGATAAATATTCGATTCCGAAAAAGCTGAAATTCGCTTTCTAAGGAAAGTAGCCGTGTCTGGGATATGTTTCCAAGACAGGCCACTTTTAAGAAATAGTTTCTGTGCAATTTTTTTTTTTTTTTTTTGGGGGGGGGGGGTTCTGACATTTTTTTTTTCAAAGGCAAATAAAAGGATTCAAAATAAACATCATCCTTCAATTTTTTAAAAAAAATTCTAATTAGAGGACGCCTTTTGTTTCAAAATGTTTCAATTTAATCTATCTTATTGATTCATTTAAGAAATCATGGAATACTTAAGTGTTCGTAAATTGAGTAATTTTTTATCAAATAATTAATTATTCCAAAATTTAATTTCAGCTTCTAATTTTGAGAAGAGACAGTTCGATATACGTACGGGCAAGACTATCAAGAGGTAAAATATATTTTATTAAAAATATATTTATTTAAATATGCGATTTTTATTTTGCTATTACATCAATCATACTACGAAAAAATGCAACGTTCGACATTTTCCTTTTCAATCCTCAGCATTGTCAGTGTAATTACGCGATTTTCATTCAGGTTTGATCAAGAATAATTTTTAAATCAATTTCAATTCACTGAAAGAGTACTCCGCATTTCCTGTGGCAATTGGTACGGTAAAAAAATAACTTAAATACCTTTATGACATTCGGTAAAGTTTATTATAATTATTATTTAACATGTATCGTACACTATCATATGCGCTATTTTAATCTTTTTTATCCTTTATCAGACCTCTTAACAAATCCATTTTTTGGATTAGATCTCCAATAGCCAATTCAACGAAATTCTTTGATAGGGTTCCCAGTGGATATTTTCCAATTATTTTCATAGCGAAAATAAACATTTTAAAATCTTCCATTTGCACTATAACAATATCAATCGCAACATTAAAAAACTGACATTTAAATTCCTCTATTGGGTATTGTAGATCTTTTGCTAGTCTGGAATAGAACCTTTTTTTTTTTATTGAAGCCTTCTGAAAATATAATTTTTTTTTTGCGACATTTACAAATGCGTCAGATTTTAATATTTAGCTTTGAATTTTACATTTCATTGTATTTATTATACTAAAAGCTGAGTTAACATTAAACAAGTTTGCTTGTAAGTTTGTTGGCCCTATTAATTTTTGTCAATACTGTAAAGCATTCCAATAAACTTAAAATGAATGACACAATTCAAATAAGGAATCAGCAGGTATATCTTCGGATATAGATGTATTATCATTACTTTTACTAATCAATTTTCGAAAGGCATAAGTTTGTTCTAAATATACATGAATTGTTTAGACAGTGTCTATTTATGCTTTGTATCGAGTGCCATAAAATGGTTTAAGAATTATGTTTTGGTATATATGGATTATATTCCACTACTTCGTAGAAAATATAAAATGAAAACTTATCCTAATGGAAGAATCCCTAAACAGTTCTTATTATATATACCAGTGGAAGCAGTAACTAAATTATCAAAGTGGATAAATGATATAGGCAAGGCACACAAAATGACTTGAAGGTTTTAACTAATTATTCTAGATTGAAAGCCTTTCCGATTCACATTGCGACCATTATTGTATTTTTAACTTCAATAATTCATAACAGATGTTATATCTAAGTCAAGACAACTTCACTGGTTCACTCGGTGACTTCAATAATTCCGCTTAAATGATTTTTTTTTTATAATTTTCCTTTTGAGCATAAAATGTCTGTAAGCAATATTTATTGAAATTTTTTTTTTCTTGTGAGAATTATTTGGAATGCATACTACTTCGATAGTGTAGTATGTCACTGTTTTTATATGCTGCCTTGATTTTGTTGAAGATTTCATTACCTAAAGGGAAATAAATTTCTCTTGTGCTGAATGATGTATTAGCTTCTTTTTTTAAGCTTTAATTCAACCTACACGATCTGCCAATACAGGATCATATTCACTTAATAATCGTGTTATTACAGTTGAGAAATTTCTATTATCAGGAGCTCCAACTGTGTCATGGAACCCTCAAAATGACAAATAATTACTCGATAAAAATTGAACATCCACAAGTCTTTCAAACAATAATTTTAAATGTTCCTTTTCTTTATTTATCTTCATATGAATTTTCTAAACTGTAGTTGAGCATAAATTAAACATTTTGAACAACGCTTGTCAAGGAATGAAAGAATTTAAGAGACCAACAGGAAACTCAAGATCCAGAATTGCAGATGGCAATTTTCTGCATTCTTTAAAACCATGTATAAATCTTGAATGGTAATTTTCTCTTTAGGAAAATGATGCACACAAAGGTATCTCAGAATTTAATGACCAACAGGAACCTCAAGATCCAGAATTGCTGATAGCAATTTTCTGCACTTTTTAAAACCATGTATAAATCTTGAATTGTCATTTTCTCTTCAAAAAAATGATGTACACAAAGATATCTAAGATAAAATCCAAATATTAATTACACAAATAAATCCAAATATTAATTACACATGGAAAGTAAGATTTTTCAAAGAAATATCTTACTTTCCATGTTATGAATAAAATCAATCAATTTCAGCTTAAATTTTGGAATCTAATGAAGTTAGATAGTCTTTCATTATAAATGATCCTTGGTTTAATTTACATGCTGAATTCAGTACAATTTAGTAATTGACTCGATTGCGCATGCAGAAAACAGATTTTGATCACTCGTTTCTAATATGTCAAAAAATGGCGCAAAATAGAGTAACTGTGATAACATGTTTGGCTTTCAGCATACCGATTTCATTGCTTATCATCGAATGTTGTTTAATTTTGGATGGTGAAAACAATCCTAAATCATTAACTTTTCAGTACATAAAACATCTGCAAAATTTTACTATTTATCATCCCCCTCCCTAAAATAGTAGAACGTCGGAAAAAATCTTTGTTCATTTTTAGGTAAGTGTCTTGTTGCTGTTTACGAAGAATTTTTCCACATAATACACTAAATTTATCAATTATAATATTTAGTCATAATCCTTGCATTATTACTTTCTTTACATCATTATTTATTGAATCTAATAAATTTGCATAATCATTTTTCTGTAATGCCAACCAGATTTGACCTCCTCTATGGAAAGCTGCATTTGAGGTTTTCTTTTCCGTTTGAAGGTGTAATCACAATTTCTGACGTATCAATTTTGTGTGCAAATTTTTCTACGAATGAAAATATATCTCTAATGACCATATCGAACTTCGAATCTCTCTCTTTTTTCTTCTTTTTTGGATAGGAGTAGAATTATTTGCAATTTTTCGTTTTGTTAGAGGAATGATCGACAAAAAGATATTTCTGTGACATAGACACTTTGGTTTTTTACATTACATCACTAAGAAATTTTTTTACTGTTACAAAAAAAATTGAAAAAAAAATTCAAGCTAACAATTTAAAAAAAAACTTTAAAATGTATTTTACAAAGATCTCAAACATAGCAAATAAGAAATATAATGAATTGTCAGATTATGCAGAAAATAATTCACTGGAATCTGTCTTCGTGAGAATTCTCTGTTCTTGAGAAGAAAAAAAAATGCAAGCCTTTGACTTTTTGGTTTACAACCTGGCCTTGTGAGAATGAAATTGCCTTTACTCATGCGAACTGACACTGAGCTTTAGCAAACTCTTTTACCTGATGAGCTCTATGTATAAGAGAGAATATTTAGATCATAAACAATAAAATGCTTCTTTTAAATGTTTTTTTTTTTTTTTTTTTTTTTTTGCAAAAATCTAATGCAGGTTTTCCTACTTCTCAGTAAGCAGAGAAATTTTACTAAAAAATTGTAATTACTAATAATTTCAGTTAAGAAATTTTATTGTAACATATTTCTGCATACATAGTGAATTTATACATATGTTTACATATTGAGTTTGGATTATTCAAGGCTTTTAGACATCAGGTTTCATGAACAGCATTTCAGTATAAATTTAAATTGGAAAAATCTGTGATAAAAATGACCTTCTAGTAAGAGACTTTAGATATTTTCACAGTAATGGAGATAAATATATAAAATTAAGTTATAATGCAAAAAAAAAAAAAAAAATACATAACAAAATCATAATGTCAAATTTGTACAAATTATATGATAATTTCTATTATATCATGGTTTAACTTGGACAATTTTAGTTGTATGTTTACATACAACTCCATTTGACAATTCCCATGCATTTAATTTCATACCCTAAGGATTTAATTTCATGTCATTTATCCCATTTGAACAATTAGACCTTTAATCACTTGGCGAGATGTTTTAAGAAAAATTCACATTTCACTAATGTTTTGTAAACTGATTTCTCATAATCTTTCACTATTATGATTATTTATAACATGCCTGTTAACATAATGGAGTCCTTATTGCAATTTATTAAATGTAATCGTTTTTGAGCCTCAATCCATATTTAAGAACAAATAATAAATATTATGTAATAACATTAAAAAAAAGAGAAATGCAAATAAAACTAAAAATTTTATAATAAAATTTCAATATTCAACATTATCAACAAGTCATTTTGTAGAAATTCTGCCTGGAATTATTTTATGCATAAAATCTAGGGACTTCTGTTTCTTACCAACTCTCTGTTTGCCGAAAATAAAGTAATGTTCACAGCGTCATCATTACAATTTTAAAACCCTATGCATAAATATGGAGTTGGGATAAAATAAACAAAAATATATAACATCTTCCATTGTTTAATCATGAAAAGAACAGATGTTAGCCTTTTCTCATTTGAATAGTAGTACCTGACATACCAACAATATTTATTAAAAAAAATACAAAATTAATAGACCTTTATTTTCATTGCTTGGATTATACAATATTTATACATTACCCCACACAAATTTATATCTGCATAATATTAATGAGCTTTTTTTATCGGTTTTTAAGCTTACAACTTTTTAACTACTTTTGAACCTAATAGTGACAATCAGAATAGTTAATAAATCTTGAGCTTTATATTAAAGTAAAGAGATGCATTTCCTGTTTGAATTTTCTAAGGCATTTCAATGGAAATAAATTACACAAACAATCCCAGAAATTACTACTTAGATCAAGGGTTGATGATAAGAATGGGCCAGAATTTTCTTTCATATTGTTATATCACAAAGTTTCGAACTAGTCAGAAATCTAACAGGAAAAAATATTAAAATTGAATTATATCTTCCACTTCCATATCAGGCTTCAAAATAGTGCTAGAATCATATAATTAAAGAAAAAAGTAAAATACCACAACAAAAAATTAAACTCACAGATTAAGTTTTTAGATCAGAAAAATTATGTATAACAAAAAAAAAAAAAAAAAAAAAAAAAAAAAATGAGGAGTTAATTTCTTAAAGATCTCATAATTTTTTCTATTCTTGCCACTCTTTCTTTGGCGGTAAAAACTATTCTAGTTTTGGAACTTAGCTTTTACAATATATTACCATAAAAAAAATATACAGTTTTTCTCTTTAAGGGCTTAAACAATCTTATGCTATGCATATACATCAATTGCAGAATGATACATAGAAAAGATGGAAGAGTCTCAGAATTAAATGTTGCATTTTGAATGTAATGCACCTTTTGTTTAATTTACAAAAAAATGTAGATGAAAGTTACAAATAAATTCGATAACAAATAAATTTATTAAATTAAATACTCAACACTTTATGTTATAATACACACAAAGAAAATTTAAAAATTAACAGTCAACAAGTAACAATTTAAACAGTCAACTTTTGTCACGTTTCACGACTTTTAAGCCACATGCAAGTGCAGAAGATTTGAATCCATTTTAATAATTTTTTCTCCATATATTTCTCACCAATTCACATTGTTTCTGCAATATAGGAAAATAAAAAAATAAATCTGGGGGAGGGGGGGTCACTCTAATAGACAACTTTTCAAGCTTCATAGGTTACATTTAAATTTTTTACAGTATTTTAATTTGTTAACAGTTCAGAAATATTTTCATCATATGAAAACACAATAAAAAATTAAGATTTAATTTTACAACTAAGCATACATAGTGTTTAAGTTTAAAAAAGTCAAAATGTGTTTGTCAACACAACTCATTAAAATATTTATTATTATTTTTTTTTTTGCAATAAAAAGTACCGAAATCTTTCTTCAGAGTATTACATAAAGCAATTAAAGTAGATCTGGTGGCCTTAAATGGCCTACCCTTGTCTTACAAGACCATCAGACAAAGAATGCAATTACCGATAGAAATCTCAACTTTAGAAGGGGCAAGAATTTTTGTGGTATTTTCTGGACTATTTAATTGTGCAATTTTAATTGGTTTTAAAAGCCATGTATTCAAATTAAAATCAAGTACCATTTAATTTCAGAACACAATTCTTATGATTCTTTTCACACTTTCAAATTATCTCAAACATCAGTAGAACCCATTTATTTTCAACTGGTTGACCGATTCTCCATAGTCAACACCCATGACAAGTTTGCATTAAAGTATTTAAAAAGTATAAAAATGCTTTGAGTTTTTTTTTTTTAAATCTTCGTGTCAATTATATTTTATATGCAAGATTTTGAAATCAACCATGCTGAAGTTCACCATAATTAATACTTTTGTTATTTCAATTCCTCATAATATTTGTTATTCAAAAACTGCTTGTATAAGAATAAAATAAATAAACATATCTGCTATTGGAAGTAGGGGGAGAAAAAGATGTTATAATATAGACTGAGACTTGTATTTACTAAGAGGCTAAAGGGCTTAATCCTGTACTGTTGCTTTAGACCTTTTAAAGTAGCTTAAAAGTTTAATCTTGAATAAGCTCAGCAGAAATATTAAAGCAAGTACATTATTAACAGAAGAAAAATAGAATAAAAGCATTGAAATTTTAAAATACTTAATTTTAATCACCCAAAAAACAGGTTCAATTAAAACTTGATCAAACTTGGCTTATTTTCCAGTTGTATGAAAAAGAAATGAACATCATATGTATAGGACACCTCCCCCCACCTCTAAAAAATATATTACTTTAAAAAAAGTAGAGTGGGATAAAAAAAAAAAAAATCAAACATTTTTAATTTTCTAAATCAATCATTTTTAAATTCAATCTCAACCAATTCGGTTTTCTTCTTTATTTACAAATTGGAATAGAAGGGAGATAAGATTTCCGTTGCTTCTATTCACTGTAGTCAACTCGCAGGTGCTAAAGACCTATTGAGATTTGACTATACCTTTTTTTCAAAGGATCATCCATAAAATACCATTTTTTTTAAAATTCTGAACATCTGTTGGACAATCATTTTTGAAGTACTGGTAGTATATATCATCATAATTAGGAAAATTTAATAATTCCCTTACTTTTAGAGAGCGCCAGTGAAAGATCTTTTAGATATGCTTTCATTTTTCAACTATATGGCATTCAAAAATTGTTTCGCATCTGCAGTAAGGTAATAATTCAACTGCACCATTCTCAAGTATGTGAAGGAAGTGTTGTAGAAGGCTGTTAATTTTCACCAAGATTGACTATTAGGAACTTAAAGATAATGTTTTTGTACATCCAAAACAATAACATTATCCTTTATCCAGTATCATACTTTGACTTTAGAAAGAGATAACTGTTTCTGGTGGTTGGTATATTTGCTTTCTTTAGAGAGGAGCTCCATACAATAAACTATTGTTTCAGGCATGCCAGAAAACTTTTGCTAGTGACATTATATCACACCCATATTTTGTAATTTCATTTTTAAAAGCATAAAAAATGAATAAATAAAATAAAACATGTTATTTAAGCCTTGATGATCTACCCCTCTACTCCAAGTCCATGTGCATTACAACTATCATACAGCTTAGATGACCACTTCTGTACATGCATAACTTCAATATTTCATCACATGCCTCACCAATATCCGTTTCCAACCAGATCTTGCCCCTCTCCAAATTTCTCAGGTATACATGATATCTAAAGTATCAGATATCAACTTTATTGCCAGGACAATGACATATGTTAACATTTCTGCCAAAACTGAATAGGTCTGAGAATACATTGTTAAACATGCACTATGATAAACATGAAAAATTTTAGCAGTCTCAGAAATAGAACTATAAATCCTTCCTATAATGCATCATTATATTTTATGGATAAATAAAACAATATTAAACATTTCTATTTTGCCTTATGTATGGCTTATTCTGTATAACACTAAACAATTGAGTGTTTTTTAGTGCAAATTTCTATACAAAATTTCTTCCTTGTGGACTGGCTAATAAATGCACATTGTTTGTACGCAATCTGAAGCATCATGCATACTATAAGACTTTGCTATATGCATAAAATTCCTTAAGTTCATGAACATTGCACTGGTCTTAAAACTGGAAGCATAATTTTCAAATAGTTTATGTAAAATAAAGAATGTATGAGTCCAAAGGTTTCTTAATTCAGAAAGCAATGAGAATCAAAACAAAAAGAATTAACATTCCACTGAAATTCTAAGCCATTTTAAATTCAGTACAGGAAATGAAGTTTTATAATGTTTTATTTTTCATTTTAAGTTGATTCAATCACTTTTATCTGTGAGAAATAATGGATACTATAATATTTTTTTAAATATTAAAATCCTAATGAAATTTTAAGAAGAAATTATAATTTTCTTTTCATGGATAACTTTTTAAGTTTAAATATATGCATTTCAAACCATTAGAAATACCTTCTGTGATGCTACTCATTTCAGAGTTGCTACAGGATAGAAAAAACTGCTATAGGATTTAAAATTATTCAAGAACTGAAACCAATACATTTATTCATCCTCATAATATCTCTGAAAATTCAGCTTAACAAGAAATTAAGCAATCAAAAGGACATCACATCATTAAAGGAGGAAGGGGGGAAAAAAGAAAAAAAAACCCTGCCTCATTATTAAATTATTAAATTTTGTTCAAATAAAATTAAATTATATAGAGTAGAAATCTTTTTAATGAAAACCCTTAATGTTATTTAATACTTTAATTACAAGAATGCAAAAAAAAAAAATAATAATAATAATTAATGAAACAATTCAAATAGCTTGAATTTAATCACAATAACAAGATATAATTACAAATTAACATTCCAAAAACTCTTTAAAATTATGAAGGAAAAAAAATCACAGAAACTAAACAGTATCAGTGGTTTATTAAAATAAATCCTGATTATGTATGTCCTATAAGCAAAGTTCTACAAAACAATTAAAATTTCAATAAAATTACAATAAGTTGACCTTTGGCATCATCCCCAATTTATTTATGACAAATTTTTTAAACTTGAATAAATTAATTTAGAAATAATCATCACAAAGCAAAATTCATCAAATTTAAAAGTATTTTTATGCTAAATTTAACAACTTTGGAACTACTAGAATCAGAATTTTTTAATTGTAGAAAGTTCAGAATGTCTTTCAGATTGGATTCACATTTAAAAATGAATGCCATCATTTAACATGATTTTTTTATGAATTTGAAGGACTTCTACAAAATATAAGGTAATGATGATCACGGATGAACTCCTTTTTAAACTAATAATAAAACCGAATATCGCTAATGATTAAGTAGAACAGTGCATATTTCTTTAAAAAAGAGAAAAGAATCTACAAAGACAAAACATGAGTGAAACACAAGTAAACAATTACGAATTTATTTAACAGTGTCAAGAGATACCTTTTCAGGTTTATAGTTTTTTTCTTTTACATCAACTGTATTGGATGATGTCCGTGAACTGGAAATGGTTGATTCGCCGCTAGAAAGAAAAATTATATTAATAAAAACTGAATTTCAAATTATAGACATTAAGATTTGTTAAAAAAATTATATATAAAAATTACTCTACAATGTTACATAGCAAGTGGCTTTTAAAGTTTCATCTTTATGCAAACTATTTTCTAGAAATAAGAAATTTTATATGATCATTGAATGAACAGGCATACACTAAAATTTAGACATTATTCACTTCAATTTTATTTAAAAATTTATAAGAAATTTGCAGTATTACAAAAAGATGCAAATGCAGTAGGCATTGAAAATCTCTAACTGAAGGAATCAAACTTTGTTTTTCTTATGTGAATATATATATATGACAAGAAAATTAAATAAAATTAATAATGCAAAAAAACCAAATTACAAAAAAAAATGAAGTATCTTTTACATATAAAAGAATATCTTGAAATAGTAACATCTTTTATTATAAATAACATAAAGGTAATCAAAAGACCATAATCAGAAAATAAACAATAATTCAAATGTAATAACTGATTATTTTTCTAAGGTCCTGCACTTATAAGATTTAAACTCGGTTCTTTCTACTTAGATGGCAAGAGAAGCAGCAATTTGTTGAAAAAAAGACGAATATAAAATGGTGAAATACAACAAAATTCATCATAAATAATTACAAGTTTAATGTACTAAAAACAAAATAAACGTACTGATTATTCGGGGGAAAAAAAAAAGGTTCAAATTCAGTAAGTACTTTTTTCAGTAATAACATAGGAGAATTTAATTAACACTGAAACCACAACAGCTATATTATATATATATATATATATATATTAATTAAATATATATTTTTTAAATGCCATTTAAGAAGTAGCAATATCAATCAGATCTAATGACCTAATTTTTGCAGTCATTTATTTCTAATTAAAATTTGGAAACAGTGCTTAAACTTTAATGTTAATATTTTAGAGTTCTCAATGTTTAAAACAAAAAATAACGCTTGTTAATTTAAAGAAACAAACAACTTATGCTAAACTGAAATAGATTTGACAACACTTCCTCCTGTCATCTTATAGTATTCATTTGTATTATTGAATTAAATTCAAGCTCTTTTTATCTTTAGTTAGAAAGAAGAGATGTTAGCAGGCTTGGTTCTAGAGGCCACTATTGTGCCATTTAATTTCAACCATTCTACAATATCTCCACTCAGTTTTTAAGTTAGTGAAAATTAAAATTTTCCCAATTTTTTTAAAGACAATAATTACAAAAAAAAAAAAAAAATTCTCATAGGCAGAAGAATACTTATCACCAATTAGTTAAGTATACAATTCCAAATATAAAGTGTGTGCTTATCTTAGATTTACTTTTCTCAGGGGGGGGGAGAAGGAGTGTAATTGCAAATGATATAGAACTGCAATCTATATTATCAAAGAATATAGAAGCAAACACAGAATACTGCAAAAACTTTCGATTTATGAGCTGCATACTTGAGCTGAAAAAATTCATGTATTGCACATAGCCGTTTTTCTTTCAAGTAAGTTCTAAAAAGTCAAGCTTATATTTTACTGAGGAAGGCCTAGGGGGTCTTTATTTTCAATTGCCTTCAACACTGTACACTTTGCAAAACTGGGATTGAATGTAAATAGAATAAAAAATTAAATTTCTTCAATATAATTACATGTTAGTCATTTCAGGACTTTCAGTAAATAGAATTTAATAGCAAGAAATTGAACATGAAGTTGTAATGACATCTGTTTTGTTCAGTGATGCAACATATCAATTTAATCAAGCTTTACTTCCAAAATTGAAAATAAGCACAGCAAGCTATATTATGATTAAAAATGCCACCTACTGAAATATCACTTGTTAAGATTCACAATAATTAGAATTAAAACTGTACCAATAAAAAAAAAGAATTTGAATAATAAAATAAATGCCACAATCTAAATCTAAATAGAATGTTTCATTCTGACAAAATATACAAAACTATTCTCACTAAAAAAAAAAAAAAAATTCTGAAAAAAAAATTTATGAAAGAAAAAATTAACATGAACACTATAAACATCTTTACACAAGAAAATTATATTTATGTCACGAAAATGAAAATCAATTATGTTGTAGCAGAATATTTAGATTGACTTACTTTTTGATACTTTCAGACATACTTTCTAATATCTAGGAACTTATCTGAAAATAAATAAATAACAATCTCAAATAGAAAATCTCAAATAGAAAATTCCTCAAATTACAATTTCCATTGTCATCCATGTAATTGATAATGTATCCAGTACATCATCTCCCTCTTTTAAAACTCAAAAAAAAATTTTTTTTTTTACATTAAAACATTACAAAATGGATCTAGCTAAAGTGCAGACTCTTACAGTAGTTGTCTCACAATTTTTATTTTCTCATATATGAAGAATAGAGAAACTACTGTAATTGTCAAAAAATTCGAATTTCAGATTGAGAAATCTCCATGTTTTAGACCTCCCCAAGTTCAAAAAACACATTTCTGGTGTTATATCTGTCTGTTGGTGACAAAGATAACTCAAAAATGCAATGAGCTAGATGGATGAAATTTTATATATGGTATTTACAACAAACTTGTAGATTTCATTCGAATTTTGAGCAAAATTCATTCAGAAAAAGTTATGTTTGTCTGTCCGTTGAAATACGTTAACACAATAATTACAAAATGAAGAGTTAAATAGATAACATTTGGTGCCCAGATTTAACATCTACAGTATAAATACATATCAAATTTTGAGCCAAATCCTACAATTGTTTGTAGGACTTAATGTACTTGATCTATATGCTACTGGTATATACTTTCTGCCAGTTTATACTTTCAGAAGCATATAAACATAATAACTTAAATGCATCAAATTGGGTATGTAACTTTGTGACTACAATTGTAGTTCTGTATCAAATTTTGATTTCAATTGTAATTGGTAAAAAGGCATCGAACACTAATTCAATTAACCATGTGTCTGGGATTAATTGACAAAACCTCGACAAGGATGACATAACAGATTCAGTAAAAAGACCAAATTCATACCAAAGGTTAATATTTCACAACTATTTTATTCCAATGGCATACGTTTTCTCTATCTTAACAAAGGACCACAATTTTTTGCAGGAATGGGTGATAACACCTTCAGCAGAGAGTATGCAAGAAAGTCTTGGCGAGACCACTCTTACTGGTTTCAGTCTTGTATAGAGCAGCTAACAACCATTTGTCGGACGAGAAAGTGGAGGCTGTTTACATGGAGCAGATCGATACATTTCTTTAATTTTTGAACCAGAAGAGAGAAAAAGAAAAAAAAACTATCTTGTTCTTTACCAGAACAGAAATCCAATTCTTTGCTTGAGTTAGTCTGTTTGAAGACGAGTAGTTATTTATTAGGGCAAGTAATGTATTTATTAAGGCAATTTATTAAGTTATTTATTAAGGCAAGTAATCTCCTTTTACTAAGTCAAACATTATTTAATAAAGGTTTTTTTTTTTTAATTCACGATTCTAATTTTTTCACAAAATGTTTTGAAAAAGAAGAGTTTTGTTAGTAAGAGAGAAAGCAAAATTTAAAAAGAATGTGATATTGGAAATGGATAGGCAAAAATCAAAATTGCAAATCAATTAGATATTGCAGTGACAATACTAAAGAAAATCTTATCCAAGAGAAAAATGATTGAGAATAATTAATCTGCTAGAAGTAGGTGAATTCTAAAAAGTATCAAGGCAGAGGTAAAATTTTCAATGTTTGAGGATACTTGAATTAGTTTTTAAAAGAATGTTTTTCTCTCTTTTTTTTAAAGCAATACAGAGTTTAAAATATTGCAAACAGTAAATAAATGCTGCCAGAAAAGGTGTAAGAAATAACTCTTAAGTCAGAAGTGTAGAAAGCACCCTTTTCTATCCAGACATTAGCAAAAATTTGAAATATGCCGATGTGGAATTAAATAACATGCCTTGGAATAATTAAATGTTGTTCTAACTGATCCTACAGATGAATAATGAAGAATTTACCACTCAAGTTTGATATGTTTCAAATATCATCTGGCTAACAAATTTAATGCTGATGAGATGGGTCTCCTCTATTATTCAACAGCACAAAGACACCAGGCATTAAAAGGTGATCAGAACAATCAGCAGGGAGGGCTTTTCATGTTACTATTATGCACAAACACTGATGGCACAGAAAAAAAAGAATGATACCGCATGCCCTCAGAAAAGGGGGAAAAACAGTTAATTAAAAAGAATTAAATCCTAATCCTTATTTTATAAAGTAAATGTGACCCTGGATAATAACAGACATTTCCTAACACTAGACAATGATATGTTGTTTTTTTTATTACTGTCCAAAAGAAACTAAAAATCCTGCTTTTTTTTTTTTTTTTAATAGAAACATGCACAAAACATCCCAAAATTCTTATAAAACATAGGTATTTTAAAAAGAAGGGTTACTTTTTTCTTTTCTAGTAAATTACATTTAGTGTGATCAATATATTTTAACTTTGCTACAAGATTTGTCTCAGTCACTGAAATCTGAATCAACATAAAATTACTTATGGAAAACAGGAATTTTGCATGATGATTAGCTGAGTGATGATGAAGCAGTCATATTAGATAAAAATTTTAGCATTTCCTTGAAAATTTATAACAAGAAAGAAAAACCAACAAAGAGTCTATTCTATAATTAATTTCTATTCTAATAAATTCTTCTTAAAAACTAATATAAAAAATGAAGTTATATATTACATATTTTACAAAAAATTCATGGAAGAAATATATATATACCAGTTACTCAAGAAGAGTATTTCAAATAAGAGAGCTGATATTACCGTTTTTTATTACTATTTAAAAAATTAAATTTAAAAAACTAGGTAGTGGTCAGATAAACATGATAAAAAACATGAAAATTTAACAACCTGAACTGAAATGGCAAGTCCAGCTTGCCATGACTTTTCTTTTGAGCAAACTGATAATGATGAGCTGCACTCACCAGAAGTTATTGAGAGATGTTTTTTTACGAAGCTCTATTTGTGAAAAAAATATTTTATATGAACAAAAGGGGGAAAACATAAGTTTCTGTATCAATTCCTCCTCTTAAAACTAAAGAAATAAAATTGTCTGTATAAGTAGTGTTTACTGAAAATAAACTACAGTTCAAAGGGCCAATAAAAAGTATATGATCTCTATAAAATGACCAAGATGCTCTAAAATATTTTTTCAAAGATAAAAAATAAAAGGACAAAAAATATTAAATAAATATGATGAAAAATGCATTCATTTAAACAAGCTTATTTCAGGTTGGATGGCATCTGTAGGACAGGACATATAATTTTTACAGTACAGTATCTGTAGTGCATAGCATCATAATTGGGAAAAGTTTAACAAATTAACAATTTTTTTAACCCATTAAGGAATACAAAGAAATCTGTAAGATGTAAACCTGAGACCCAAGTTTTGGGGCAAACTTGTAAATTCTAAAATCATTATAACTTTGTTATTTACAAAGTAATAACATGCACAACACGAGAAAACTCACGAACAGTCCTAAATGTGTTAAGCTGTTCAACATAATATCTGAGTCAGAGAGAACCTATATTCAGGCATGCCACCAATTTTTTTAATATATGCTCCTCAAGAATCTTCCTTACGTTCACAATGGCATGACATTATAACATGTTGAAGTGAGTGGAAGAAGTTTGCCAATTATAATCAAAACCATTCTCCAAGCTCAGTAAGACTGACTGGATGTTAAGTTCCTCAGCAACTTTACAACTATGTGCTTTTAAAAATGTTAGAAAAAGAAAGAGGGCATTTAGTTCTTGATAGCTATGGGATCATGAGGCCTGAGTGCAATGTACCAGCTTCTCTCCCAGACAGCTGGCTCTGAGTAACTTATACTAACATCTATATGATTGAAGTAGATTTATCATATTAAACCAAGATTTAGTAGTCGTCTTTTCATTAGTTTTTAGCATTAGAATGATTATAGATCACAATTTAGAGATTTTGCAGAATTAAAAAAAAAAGAAGCAAAACAGGTAAAAGATATGTCAGAATGAGATATGAAGGAAGATACAATTAAAGTTGAAAATTCAATTAAAGTGCAATTCCTCTTTAAAAGTAAAATGTTATGGAAGTGCAAAAACTAAGATTGTGCAAATATTCACCCTCTTCATTATGAAAAGCTTATATTTTACAAATAAAATTTCTATCTTTGATTTGATTTAGTTGTGAAAGCAGTTGCATGGTTTTAAACAAGAAACCTATCTCCTTAGAAGCCCAGAATTACCAGCATTCAGTTTGTATCAGTTTTGAAGGTCATTACTGAAAATTTTTCCAGAAATAAGATAGATGATAGGAGGAAAAAAAAAAAAAAACTGTAAAATAGCAGGAAAAAAGTACTCATTTTATAAATGTAATTATTTTAATATAAATAAAGGTCACTGCTGGTGCATGCATGTGTGTGTATCCATAACTCTTCCTAAACAACCAGGCCAAGCTGAACCTTTGCAGAAATAATGCTTTCAACACGCCAAAATACAAATGTTAAATATTCAATAAACAAGAAAACAAGCCAGATTTTGCCTATTTTCATAGTGATTTGCGAACAAATTATCCTATAAGAAATACATTTATACCATCTTAAAATTCAAAAATATATCTTTCCAACCATACCATTATTTAAAGCAAGATATCAATATTATATTTAAAGCAATAAAAATATGTCAGCTTTATCTCAATTTTCTGCAAATTAATAAATTAGTATAATTAGGTTTAATTTAGAAACAATCAAAATAAAAAAAAATTAGCCATGACACAAATTTCATTTCCAAACAATTTTCATATTTAACAAAATGAATAATTTATATGCAATATATAAAAATATTTTCCAAAGTTGAAGAATAAGAAAAATTATGATAAACTATTATGAAAATATTAACAAAGTTCTAGAAGAAGATTAAAAGAAAGGCAAACAATTAACATCAGATACAAAAATTAATTTGGCTCACTTCATGCTCTTTGTTAATGAAAAATTTAATCAATTACCTCAAAATATTCATTAAAACACTTCAGTAATCAGATCAGTATTTTTGTTATTTATTATTCTTATTATTTATTATATTTATTCTTCTTCTTATGTAATAACTTTCATGAAATGGTGTAAAATAGTAATATTGTTATAATATTGTACAATGACAACAGTTGTATAATTTTCTTTTATTTCAGCAAAATAAATCTATGCTTGGATTTTAATACTGAAGAAATAACTGACACAATTAAAAAAAATGCAACAGAAAAATTATAATTACACATACCCAATATATGCTCCCTATCATTGTGTTATAATTGGGCACTCCTTTTTTCCTACTAAATGATGCACAATGGATATCAAAATAGAACTGGCAAGATGTTATCTTGAATCAAGTATACTGATTTCAAGCTGATAATCAGATAGCTTCATTCAAACTAACTTATCTGTTTAAAAACGATAAAGCATAATTGTAAACAGAGAGGGGAAAAAAAACTAGTAATTAGCCTGAAACTGGATAATTTTAAAATGTATATTACCAAATTAGAATTCATAGCAAACAGTTTTTAACCAAATTTTATTTTACAATAAAAACAGATAGGTAATAATTCATTTCGATATTTTAACATAATACTATTATTGCATTATTCAATTTCTTTTTTATTAATGTCCCTAAAAGTAAAATTTATACATATTGACTCATCGAAATTTTCAGTCACAGAATGCTGTTCAGTACAACATACATGTTCGAAAGGATATAGCAAATCATGAAAATAATAAACAAAAAAAAATCACTTCTAGTTTTAAAAACTATGAAAAGAATAAATATATAATACACAAATGAAAAACCAAATTCTTAATTTTATGTTCCGAAAAAAAAAAGGAAAAAAACTGCACAGTTTATTTCAATTAAATTTCAATGAATTTATAAATAAATTAAACAGTGGATGCATTTATAGTTTAAATACATGAATAATAGTACCGAAATAAAATTAGTCAGAAAAGCCGTACTTTAAACAAATCTTGACATTCATCAGAAATCATGTGTCCTCCTCTTGCTTTGATGCGTTTATCAATTAAACACTAACACAACTGAGAATATAAAATTCAGGCACATTTATTATTTGCTGTAACCTATGTCGTTGATCTCTTTAATATTTTAAAGATGATTTAAGAAAACTGAAATGTCTTGTCACACAAATTCTTTAAACGGAAATCTCATTTTTTATTTATTTAATTTGTAATACGGTAGAACGTGCACGACACATTACATTAACAAATCAGAAGTGATGCGAATGTTAATACTTGTTTCGCAATCACTTTAAATCAGATGATGCGTTTCTTCCAATCACATCTCAAGTTGCGTCTATTTACAAAGCAAGGTATCATGAGGTCACAACTAAAAGATAGGAAAATCATTTATAAGTTCTTAATGACGAACGAACAAAGGACATTACAAATTTTGTATTAATTATTAAGTCTGATTTCTAAAGTTCACTTCTTTCCTTTTCTTAAAGACTGTCCTTCAAACATGACATATACGTGATTGTTTACCTGCCGGTATTTTACAGAAAACCTCAGTTTAATAATTGCCGCTTAAGCAGAATGGAAAGAAAAACACATACCTTCTTCCGAATTATGCTTATAACTATCATCTATAATTAAGGAATAGTTCAGAAAAAAATTGATATTTATTTTGAAATCTCTTTGAAGATTAAGAGTAATGATGGTAAAAACATATTTCAAACAATCCTGAGCTTCATTAACTTCTATTTTTTGAAGTTTCGAAGATGTAGAGTTAATTCATGAGTTTCGTGCAAAGCTGCAATTTTAATTAAAATAATTTCTCAGAAATGAAGATTTATCACATATTCAAATCAACGTGAGGCAATGCGATAAGGACATTTTTTCATTTGTTGTCGAAATGAAAAATCGGAATTTTTTATAACTTCAATGCCACATTAATTCAAACGTCATAACCAGTGAAGTGAACGGAAATAAATATTTGAACTGTGAAGTAAAAGTTCTGGTTTCAAAAGAAAACAAACATTTGGCGCCTATTTTGTAAGTTGTTTTAAAAATATTTTTGTCATTGCGTTGCTCAGACATGTTAAATTAAAATAATTAAAATTTTAATTTTATAGTTATGTTTTAAGTGGTGAAAACAACTTTCTTTTATTAAAATAAAGTTATTCGGTGTCAGTATGTTTTGAATATTTTTTCGACTTTTTTTTTTATTGGCAGGAATTTTATGATATATTAAGACATATACTTGTTAACACACTATTTTCAAGTCTGACAGTAATGATTTTTCCGAAGTTTTATTTTACTGTTTATTACAACGTAATTGCAAGATAATCAATTTCCAGTATCTTCAATTTTTTTTATAAATTTTATGCTATTTTCTGTTCTTTATTATTTTTGTATTGAAATAATTTTGTTTGAAATGAATAGTAGGAATACTTGACTTATATGTTTTTGGAATGGGTTAAATAACTGGAAGTTCATCGGACAACATTTATAAATTAAATCATATCCTTAGTGCAAAATTTCAAAGATTTGTTGCAGAATTTGTGTTTCAGCGCTGATGTGTTTTGTGATAAACTTTTAACTGTTTGGTACAGTAGCATAACAAAGTTAACAGTTGTCTGGAACATAACATATATTTTTTGTCCAAGTCCTCATCAGTAGCTTTGTAAATTCAGATAACATCTATCCAAAGCATTTCATATTTTCATGATATTTTATTATTAGAAAATAATGCAAACATTTTGTCTTGAGGGTTCCCCTTAGGATTTGTGTATTAGTACATGACTGAGTTGCATTTTGGTTTCCTTTACATATAAATATTAAATAAACTATTTCATGTTTATTCTACCAATTTTCCAAATATTTCAATATTAAATCTTTTTTTGGATTGTTAACGTAACATATGTAATATTGTTCATAATAAAAGCACAATTTATACTCTTCAAAATTAATTGAACAAACTGAAATTTTTTTTAACTTAGATTAAATTAATATTTGAATGGTTAATCATTTACTTTACAAGGGGTCTTGTTGGCAGAATCTCAAATTCATGATCTAGAGATTCATGGGATGAATAGGTAATTCAACCGGACATTTGTCCTCTAGCTGACCTGTAGGCCTAGTATTTGTTAAACTTATTGTAAGCCAAATATCCTTCTATGGTGTGAAAGTGGGATAATGGTACTTGTCATTTTATTATATTTAACATTGCAAAGACTTCTTATTTCCTCCTTTGTGTTTCATCACAATTATATGATCTAATATAGATTTTTCTTAAAAAGTGGATTGAATTTCCAAATGGTATTGTACAGGAAAAGTTCCAAGATGGAGATATTTCCCAACTTTTTTTTTAGTACTTTTAATGTTTGCAAACAAGTATGGTTAAGAAAACCACTTTTCTTAAAAAAAATTATAATAAAAATTTTCTAAATTATTTTTACTTAAATATCTTTTTAGTTATCATTAATTAATGCTTCATTTTTAATTTCTATATTTGTGAAAGGACTATTTTAGAGTTTTTTTTTTTTTCATTCTAAAAATTTTAAGTGATAAAATTTTTTAAATATTCTAATCTAATAATTGACTAATTTGACTGTGCAATCCATCTTAATATGAGATTGAAATTATGATGCTGTTACAAGTAATGAAAGTATAAACTACTTGTACAATCTTTTAAGAATTTTTTCACAAAAATTATAAGTATCAGATTGAAAATAAATATAACAACAGTATGAGAAAGCTTAAAAATTAAATATAATTAAATATATTCTCTGTTGATAAATTAAAAATTGTGATAAAAGTTTTATGATTTGCAATGGATGATCAATTAATGCTTTTACAGAAAATTTTTATAGTCAGACTACATGCACATGCTTAAATAACAAACAGATCTTAATATCATCTATTGGCAATTCTAAGAGAGGATGTATTTGCACACTATTTCATTTATGTTTTGAAGCATGTTGCTTCATCTTAATGAAGACTGTAAAAAATTTTTGGAAATAGAACATTGATTAGTAGGAGCTGTGAAGCTAATTCAAAAAATATAATATTATATTACTTACAGAGAGTTCAATTCTTAAGATTCAGAATTGAACTCTTTCTTGAATATAAAGCAATAATAATATCAATAATAAAGCATGTGTATGAATGATTTAACATTTGAAGAATATATATATATATATATATATATATATATATATATATATATATATAGTTTATGAATGAAGAAGACGTGGATATTCAAGTTTCAATTTCGTATCTTTTGAAGAAGTTGTGAGACTGTTCAAATTTTGGCCATAGAATTGCAGCCAAGCTATAATGATGTCATTAAGTTTGAGGGAATTTACAATGATGTCATTAAGTTTGAGGGAATTTACAATGATGTCATTAAGTTTGAGGGAATTTACAATGATGCCATTATTAATCATTTCTTTAAAATATTAAAGATAGGGAGAGGAAAAAAACAGATTTTTTTAATAACCTACAAAAAGAAAATGAAGAAAGTAAATAACCTTTACCCCTAAAAATACAAAATTATTTAGATATGATTGATTTTTCTTTAACACATTCGCTGCCACCAAAATTTATATATCCATCCTCAAAAGCCGAATTTAAAAAAAGTGTTTTAATGATTAAAAACATTGACAGAAGTACTTTCAGTTGGCTGTATTAGCAAGGACACAGATTTTGTAAATGTATGACTTACCATGCAACTTGAATCCTTTTTCCAGTTAACCTGTCCGATTGCCGGTAATTGTTGATCTTCTGTGTCAGAATCTGACATTTCTAAGTTATCCACAGCAACATCACTATCTCCTTCCGATTCGCTCATAGAATTCCAACCGTAATCTTCATCTCCGCTGTCATAATCAGAAAGATCACTCTTTTGTAGTAATTCTGATATTTCGGCATCAGTCATTTTTTTATTTACTTTCCTTTTCTTGGGCTGTGAAGGTCCTGCAATACTTGTACTGTCTGCCATTTTTAAAAATGCACATAAAAAAATTTAAAAACCAAGCACTAAAAATATAAAAATAATGCTTCACTAATGTGCCTCAAAAACCTCATTGTTCAACCTCCAAATCCGAACTAAAAATTAAGCAGGTTACTTATCATACTCGATCGTCGTCCCAGAGCGTTGTCGGCATCAGAGGTAGCGCCATGCTGACGCGCCAGTGTGTCAGTGGCAGCGAATGTGTTAATACATGAATGTAATGACAAATTTATTTTTCAGAAGAATTAAAAGTCAGTGTTATTGGTGTTAAATCAATGAATATTGTTTTAGAGTGGAAAATTTCCTTTTACTAAGCATTCACTATATATCTTTTTTAAGGAATGGAATATTACTTCTTATGTTTTAAGCTTTTTATCTGAACACTAAGTATTCAAACTAGTTTTTTGTATTTATTTTAAAGTAATATAAAGTATAAAAAATAACTGTTAGTGGCACACATTTTTATTTAGGAAATGAATAAAAATTTGAGATTGTTTTTGCAAATTCAGCCAAATCTGTAGGTGATCTCTTTTGCAAAAATAATTATAACAAAAACACTAATTTTTAATGCAAATGATGAAGTATTTATCACCAGTAGTTAAGATTTATTGGTTTACCAAAAGCATAAATATTTTAATTGAATAATCTGAGCACTTATCTATTATTTTACCTGATTAATATACCAAATTGAATTTTAGCTTAAAATTTGTCTGAAGTAATTGATTTAGATGTGCATTTTATTTGTTGAATTCCCCAGTCATCAAAGATTAAATAATATCTTACTTCTAAGAAATATTTCTTTGAAGTAATATTTCTAAGAAGATTAATTCTAAAAATTATGCAATAAATCATGAGAAATAAACCATTTAAATAATGCTGATGCTTATGTTGGAATTGGGAAACTAAATTGAAGAAATAGCACCACAAAATGGTATAGATACCAAAAATTGAGTTTTCAATTTATGAATTTTATACCTAAAAATATTGTTTGAAACTTTTTCTTTGATAAGGACTTTTCGAGCCACAGTAAATAATTTAAGGAATGCACATTTTTTTTCTGTTTAAATGCACTGTTATTATTCCTTGATTAAAAAGGAGAAAAAAAGTCAAAAAATAGTGAGTGATAATTATGCTCAGCATATGTGTTTTATTTATAATGTTTTGAAGCATCACTTAGTTTTTTAATTTCTTTGTGATAGATTGGATAAAAATGATTCGAAAAGAATCAAGCAATGCCTCTTATCCTAAAGTTTCTTCAAGTCATTTGTTTTCTGAAGGATTAAGTGAAAAATCACTTTTAGAAGAGTTGGAGTTACCTAACAGTCTTGAAGAACTTAAGTCAATTGTGCTAAAGTAAATATGTTTTATTTTCCTCTTAATATTTTTGTTGGTTATTCAGATAATCACCTTATACATTTGGGTACAAATTAAATAATTCATATTATCATACTTTCAAAATGTGTTATCTGGACTGCAACAGAATTGCTAAGAAATTTTATCCTTTTTCTTGAAAAATGATCAATGCTTTTTCATTTGTTGAAAGTTAGTGTAATATTTAAATGACAATATTACAAGGTGTGATTTTACCCCAGTACATCCAAGGTAACTAAATACTATTAAATGTTAATCTGGGGCAACTAAATTAAATTAGATATTTCTAATAAAAAAATAAATGTATGTTTTAGTTTTTAGTGGGGAATATTTTGAGTTGAATCTATTTTTTGATAGCTTTTTGTGTTTGAGAATGGAATTATTTACAAAAATTAAATTCATCTTATTGGGTTTATTTGAATCTAATTTATTTCTTCATTTAAAGGTTAAACAAAGAAAATCCTTCTACGTATACCTTATTTAAGGTATGTATACTGTTTTCTTGTTATCTAAATTTTGCTTTGTAATTGTTATTTCCCATATTTTAATACAGTTATAAATGTGAGCATTTTTAAAAATTATTTTTTATTAATGTATTACAAAACAGTTTACAGAATTTTTTTCAGGAGTCGGATTGTTTTCAAATGCACTGTTGAGTTTTTGTATTAAAGAATTTTTTTAAACAAAATATTAGGCTGTCAGAAATATTAACTTTTAAACCTATGGTTTTGAAGGAAATGCTTTTAAATTTGTAAGAGTTTCACAATAGTAATTATTCTTTTTTTTATGTAGATATGTATTTTCTACTTTCTTAATAGAATCAGCTATTGAATTTACTTTCATATACTGATTTTGATAGATTTATTTTCCTTATATTTAGTGGATGCATAATTTAAATGTAAATTTTTTCCCTCTTACTTGTCAGTTAGAAATATTAATTGAAAGAATTTATTTTTAAAATCATAAGTCTAAAGAACAGAGAAGCTCATTGATTCCTAATTTCCTTCCCATGAATAATAATCTCTTGTGTGTAATCTCATTTATAACTAAGAATTTTGCTCTTATCCAGGTGATTTATATTAAATTTTATTGTTTAAATTTCACCCTGCATATATTGAATTCTAGTTTTAAGGCATGGAATACCGGTTCTCATTTCTTTTATCATAATTAAAAATTACAGTGACTATCCTTAATCCTTCTTTATGCATGATTTCAAAAGGTAACCATCAGTTTTATATCATGAAATTAAAGGACCTAATTTAATATTAACTACAAGATATTGTATCAGGTATAATTCTTGCAACCTATCTTTTCTATAGGGTTCCCACAGACCTTGAGAACTTATTGAATTTTATTTTGCTGTATTCAAGGCCTGAAAAAAATAATTTTCATTGGATCCATAGAAAATAAGCAAAATATAAATCTTTTATTTTTTGAGAGAAAAGAGAAAACCAATTTGTGACTTATTTTGTATTGAGAATTCTACCAAAAGAGAAAAGGTGTTGATATGGGACTGACAATCTCCAATCTTTCCTATAGTTTAGTTTCATAGTTAGTGCAGTTGGAGAAAGGGCGGAACAAACAGGATTACCTTCATAACTGCAAAGGAATCTTCAACAGACCCAGCAATTAGAGATAACACTAGTACACCATCCATTTGTGTTCACACTGTTTAGATGCAGAATTGAAATGGTCCTCTGCCAATAGTGAATAGAAAATTGTATCAGGAGTTATTATTCATGTAGTTCCTTCAAGAAAATTTCAAACATTGAGAAAAAGGTTCCTAGATAGCAACATTGCTGAAAAAGTTCCCCTGTGGGCCAACAGAATGCTGTTACTGAATTTTATTTATTTTTATTCTCTGAATTAAGGATGTTTTATTTAAATGTTTGACTGATCTTAATGTGCATACTATAAGAAGATATACTCTCTTTGTATACGCTATACGAAGCATTCAGTATATGTTTGAAATAAAAATAGATTTACATATTCGGTTTTAGAATTGTAAAATCAAAGAACTTGAGACCAGATATGTGGCTTTACCTTTTATGGGCTGTTCCACAGCCAAAGCTATTTTACAAAAGTCTACAAAAAGAAGTGGGGGGGGGGGATAGGATGAGTGAAAGAGAGAGAGGGTGGTTTTCTAAAAGATTTATCTATCTAGATTATTAGTATATCAGTTAGTTAGAAGGTTTTTAACTTATTGAATGATGAAATACATAAATAACTTTAAACATTGCTAAATAATGTGTTGTCCACAATTCATTCAAACATGGCAAAATAGTATCCACATGGGATATTTCTCTCTCTCTCTCTCTTTTTTTTTATCTAGTGTGCATTATTTATTCAAAGATTCACTTATGAGAAGGGAAAACTATCTGGAATTTTCAGGAAATGAGAAAAAAAAAAAAACCCAAAATTTTTGTAGAGCCAGATGATTAGAGAATGCTGGTGTTGCAGAATAAATAATTGAAATGTGAGAAAACTTGGTCTGTTCATATTGTTATAAACTTCATAAAGTATGTTTTGAGAGTATTGAAAAATGCATGTTTCCTACATTAAAATTTAATTCATTTAAATTTATTTGTAAAATGTAGCAAGTATCTGACATTAGCTGTCAAACTGAGTTTCTTCTTGTCATTGACCCAAATTATGAAAGTATTTTTAATATTCTACCGAAGGAAATGTCCATTTTTGCCAAAGAATATAAAGAAGATGGTCATTGGTTATTGTAAAAGTTATGTCCTTAAAGGCTTATGTCCTAATGACTAAAAACTGCTTTTGCAAGTTTGATTTTTCATTCAAAGATTGATATACAACATCAGTACAGTTAGTAATTTGTGTGAACAGAATGCTAAACAGATTTATTAATCAGAAAAAGAAAAAACAATCAGAATTGCAACTTAGAGATTTGAAACATAAATGTTAGAATTTTATATAGACCTTCATTTGTAGAGCTTTGTATAAGTCTCCCCCTCAACAATTTGCTTAACACTGAGAAGAATGCCCTTTTCCGTTATGATAAGATGAAAGTCATTTATTCTGTTTTGGGGAATTGTAAGTGGTTGCAAGAGAAATAATGCAATTCTATTTTAATAGAATTCAACTGCTTTTTGAATGAAGTTACTTACAATTCATTTGAATTTGAGGAGTTTGAAATATCTAAGAATTTAATTGATAGGTTTTATCAAAATATGTAGAAGATCAAAAATCTTATCAGAAGTTGTGTGTGATAATTAAGGTCCTAATGATAGTATCTCATGGGCAGGTTAAAGTTGAAAAGAGATTTTGCTTTAAAAAAATTAGATTGGAAATATAAGAGAAGAAAAATATGTTGCAAATGTTTGATTTTAGAATAAATTGAAAAAATATTTTGGAATAGAGAATTTGCAAATAACAAAAGAACTTGGATTATATGCAAAAAATACCCACTCTAATTATTTCAAAATATGGATGTACAAAGAGGATTTAAAAATCATGAAAAGAGTAAGAAAAGGAAATGCATTACATATAAACAAAATAATTTCAAATCTAAGAGAGTGAAGATTGAAGAAACAGTTTTTATTCTGCAGAAGTCTGCAAACAAATTAGTTGAAAAAACAGAAGAGAATAAAAAATTTCAATGCATAGTGGAATCAAATAATCTTGTAACTGAGACTCTAGCAGAGCAACTTAAATTATAAACTATTTTACTGCCGCTCTGTTTGCATTTATTTAAATGTAAACAAAGATTTATTGATTTTAATCTGTCTCTTGCGTTTTTCTCTTCATTCTGCCTAGTACTGGTAAAAGTAAGATTAGAGACTCTTGGAATGAGGGTTATCGTGTTTTTAATGAAATTTCAGCTAAATGTTATTGAAGTTTGTGAGAAAATAGGACCAAATAGTAACCATACAGAGACTAACAGTAAGGACATTGTCATTGTTTTCTCAAAACTCAGTTGAACTTAAGTTTCAGTATACAACAAACATAAAGATGCCCTTAGTATCCATTATTTAAGCATCTGAATGGAGTAGCAAGAAAGTAATGACACATTTGAATGTTACGATAAAAATATTTTATTGTAATTTATCATCTGCATTTTTTTTTTTTTTTTGTCTGAAACATGCAATTTTATTATCCTTGCAAGTTGAATTTCCCCACCCCTACCACCCCGCCTTGAATGAGAACTTTGATCTATGATCTAAAGTCTAAACAGACAATTAGAAAAATATTTGTAAATAAATGTTCGATGGTAAACTAGTTATTTTTAAAAATATTTTTATTGATGTACCTGTGTGCTTTCTTACTTCTAGTTGTATAATTTTATTTAATGTTTTTTTTCCATTTTAGGGAAAATATCAAGTACTGATGCTTAATTCCTTATTTAAATGGCATAAACCTTTTGGAGAGCTACTTGAACAAACATTAGTAATTTGTGGGGTCAAGGTAAGTGTTAAATAATTTTTTTTAGTACTTTTCCTTGATAAAAATTTAATAAAGAAAGTTTATTTTTGCTTTGCCTTGCATAATTTTTTTACAGCCAAGATTATGTGTATTCCGACTCAGTTTGTCTATAAAAATGCATCTGAAACTTCTTAATTCAGTTTCTAGAAATTT
>JAPMOR010063332.1:204695-277854 GCA_026543865.1 Argiope aurantia | reverse complement strand
TTGCAAACTTAATGCTATTGAGTTTACTATTAAAATGACCACTTTTCTTGAAATTATCATTTAGTTCAATAAATTCATCAACCTTTTCAGCAAGCATGTATGGAGAAACTATTTGTGTCCACTGATCCAAATAATGTTCACGAATTTCTGGAGGTGTGCGGGATTTCATTTGATCTGCGATGATTAAATCCTTCAAACTCGCAAAACTGTTTATTTTAAGCCCTGCGGTCCACCCATTAAAAAATGTTTCCAGCTCATGATAATATTCTTTCCATGTCTTACCACAAGTAATCTCATGTGAATAAAATAATTGCCTAAATTTTTTAGCACTTAATTTATAACGCTTAAGTAAAAGTGACTTCACATACTCATAATTTTCGGACTGTTCTTCCGGTTCTCTCATAATCATTTGCACAGTTTCAGTTGGTAGCTGATTAACCAAGCATGCCATCCACAGCGTATTTGGCATTTGTAGTCGTTTCATGACCCTCTCAAAGTGAACTAAATAAAGGCCGATGTCTTCACTACTAGTGCAAAATTTTCTCAATTGTGACTGCCAATCAACTTCTGGCGCCGATGGTAATAATTCTGAGCCAACGAAATCTGAAGTTTCAGCAGCAATCTCTAACTTTTTAAGTTCTAAAGCATGTTTTCTTTCCGCTTTTCTTGTCGCTCGGCTTCTTCCCGCTTGGCTTGTCGATCCTGTTCAGCTTCTTCAATTAAAATATCAACCATTCTTCTTACCATTTCTTCATCATAGTTTTCACTATTTAATATTAACTTTCTCAAATCTGGAATTTTCATATCGCTAGATGGAACATCTTCGGATAATTCTTCGGCTACAAAACGTAACTGTTCCTTACGAAGTCGCGTTAAAAACGACATTTTGTACTTTAAACAGAATTGGAAATTAAAATGGCCTGTAAATCCCACTTCTGAATTGTAATAAATGACTTTTAAACGCAAACACAAACGCAATTCGAATTCTTGTTTTTTACTCCAACTTAAAAACGTTACCACAGTTTCAAACATAAATATAATGCGAGTATCTCGTGTATAAACAATAACTGTTTAACGTCACAACTGAATTATCTTTTACAACACCATGGCAATGGACAGAAGACTGTCAAAAAGCTTTTGAAATATTAAAAAATAAATTTATTACTAAACCAGTATTACAACTGTATAATCCTAATTTACCTCTTCATGTTTTTTGTGATGCATCTCAGGTAGCCATAGGAGCTGTTCTAAAACAGCCTGACTGTTCTGGTAAATTACATCCTGTATCTTATCATTCAAGAACTTTACGATCTTATGAAAAAAATTGTTGTATAACTGAGTTGGAATGTTTAGCAATAGGAGATGCCCTTGATAAATTTTATTATTATTTACATGGGAAAAAATTCATAATTCATACTGATCATGCTGCTCTTGTTTGACTTAAAAATGTAAAAAATTTAAGGGGAAGATTATTTCGTTGGTCTTTAAAATTAAGCATGTTCGATTATGAAGTTAAATATTTAAAGGGAACAGCTAATGTTGAAGCTGATATGTTATCAAGGCATCCTACTGCTTAATATCTCCAACATTCTGTACATTTATTGGAATTAGATGAGATAAAACACTATCAAAATCTAGACAATTTAGATGATACTAAATATAAAAATATTAATGATGTACTTGTAGTTAAAAAGAAAAATTTATTTAAAATAGTTGTACCTTTTTCTCTTAGGAGAAAAGTTTTGCAAACAGCTCATGAACAATAATACAATAAAATATCATGATAAAAATAAAATAAGATGCTAGATTTATAGATTCTCCATTCAAACCTGGTGACATTGTAATGTATGAGGAATTTAATAACCCCAATCGTAGAAAATTATCTCCAGTATTTTCAGGTCCATATAAAATAGTAACTAAAATTTCAGATGTAAATTATGAAATAACTAACCAAATGCATTAACAAACAAAGCTACTGATATTGTCCATGTATCAAAATTAAGAACATATTACCCACCAGAAAAATTAATATTTAGTCATGAATAATAATTTAAATTTAAAATAAAATCCTTTTATTTCCCATGTTTCTTCAACATAATCCCCAACTTAGGTTGGCCCATTGTCTCCACTTGTAAGAGTTAGTTTTTCTTTTCTTCATGATGATGATGTGATAGGCACCATCACAAAATACATTCAAATACCTCAGTCTTATTGAGAAGTGAGTATAGGGTCAACCTCACAATTAATTTCTATCTCTTTCTATTTTTATCCTGGATATGTTGTTCTCCATTTGGAAATAAATATTCCTGGATGAGAGTAGAGAGAGAATAAGAATTATGTCTCCCTTCTTGGATGTCCTAATTTTGGGTCATTAAGTTTCACCCACTACTAGAAATTGGTGGAGGCTTTACTATTCACCACTAATTGGCTAACTAGTGGGTTAAAGTTTTTCTTTTACAGTTATACATTTTTATGTCATTTGTTTTTGAATATTTATATTATAAGAGTATTTTGAATCTCATATTATTATTTTTGGTGTTGTGAATATTTATCCAATATTTTCATAGATATCACATTATCTTTTCGTGCGTTACATAATCTTGTTCAAAATGATTTTTATATTATTGTAAAGGTAAGAGAAACTCGGGTATCACTTTTAATATGCTTTTAAATTTTAGTTTCTTACTTAACAACCACTGTAAGGTAAGGCTGTATGTCGAGGGCCCCAACATACTTCCGTGTCTTGCAGTGGGAGGAAAATTGTAATGATATTTTAACTCTGATTTCAATTTAATTAATTTTCAAGATTTTATCTTAATTTAGGCCATAGTAACTTTATTCTAAAATATTCTCTTATTTCGTGATCCAATTCCACTGTCTCTACTTAATTAATTCAAGAGAAGCTTTGTTAAATTGCAGAATCAGCTAAAAGTCTAACTTTCTAACACTCCGCTTGAAGAGGCAAGTTCTTTTTTTAAATCTCCCTGTGTTTCCCCTGCCTTCTCCGCGCTTGTAACGAAACTCCCTATAGAAATCTCTTAATATGAAGAAATTTTTTCCCTATCAAAATCATAGGTTATATAAGACCAGGGATAAAATGTCCAAGAACTTTTTCCTCATTCCTTTTCTGTGTCGTTCTGTGTGCAAATCGCTTGTACATATGCCTGCTTCTTAAAAATGAAATAAAACAACGTCACGAAATAGCAAGTCTCTTTACTGTCTTCAAACTGCATTCTGCTTCACATAAAATAATGCTTACATATATATGCATTTTATGTATAACAAGCAAGTAATAGTATTTGTTACTGGAGTTATTATATGAGCTTTTGATAAGAGCAATTGAATTTTTATGATTTGTTAAAGAAAAAGATTTGAAGAAATATTTTAGCAATTTCTCTTGTTTTAAACTTTTCTAAAATATATATGATTTGGTACACATAAATATGCTATTTTTATATTTATGCTGCAACATTTATCCTGTTTTTTAAATTTTTTGTAAGAAAAACTTAAGTTCTGTTAAGTTTTAGGTTTTAAAGTTTGAGCAAAGATAATAATCTTTATCGTTAGCATAATTTAACTTATGTTGCAAAGAGTAATTTGAATGTTTCTGTGAATTTTTATCAGTTTTAGAAGCAAAGCATTTTGCTAAAGTTACTAGTATTTTTTACAAATAAGAAATATGATATAGTTTTTTAATAATTTTTTCAGGGTGTTCACTCCATTAAAAAAATTATAAATTTTTATATATATATATATATATATATATATATATATAATTATATTAAATAACTGGTAAAAGTTTTTATAATGTTGTATATGATACACTTGCAATGATTCTGAGTAAGGAAAAAGCCAGGAAACTAATATAATTAATAGTTCAGGGAAATACTGTAAGTTTAGGCAGGGAAATTTTTTGTAGTTTCTGTGGCCATCCTGTGTTGTCAAGTTGCTAAATAAATAAACGTGAGAAAACCCTATAAATTCTATGAATTGTAAAATATTAGTATAATAATGCTTTGTTCAGATGTAATTGCTCATTTCCTATCTGTTTCATTACATTCATTTAATTATTGTGGCATTTGTAAACACTGAACATCATAAATAAAATTGTGCATCTTTTAAATAATTGTGTGCTTATATACATATTGGAATTTTTCATATCTATACGTATTATTTGATGATTTCACCACCATTAAAGATTATTGTTTCTTGATTTGTATCCTGAATGGAAAGTGATTCATGACCCATTCTGAAATGAATCATGATTAAGTGAATTATAGAAGTTTTTGGTTTTAACTATTTTGCAATAAACAGAAATTTTTATCTTTAATAATTTAAACTGTAGGACATTATAGTGAAAGTGCAATATCATTTATAAATATCCTTGTTAGCAAAGGAACATAATGGATAAAATTAATTGGATTCATTACTGACTAATACTGAATAGATTCTTTGGGGCTAATTTTTCTTTATCAAGAATTGGTAATCAATGGCTACTAAATTAGATAAACTATGTTCATCCATTTCAGGTATTTTAAGAATTTGGCATGCTGAGGCAGTCAAATATCTGGTATACTGAAATGTTTATATATAGAATGATTTGAATTTTATTGATCTGAATTTTATTGATCATATATGAGACAGATTGATAAATATTTAAGACTATCCCTATTTCACATAGAAAATAGCCTTATTACAAAGGAATATCAAAAATATTCATGTACCTATCACCGAATGTTGAAATAAGACTGCCTATGGCATTCACAGCTATTATAATGCTAGTGGAGAACATCCATAAGTGGCTGGAGAAGATTTTGATAATCGTATGAATAGAAGCTATTACTTTCCATATCATGAACCTTATCTTATCGTAGTTCTCAACAACTAACAAACACAGGGAAAAAAGGAAACAAACACAAAAGGCTTAGAAGCCAACATTCATTCTTTTGGGTAAAATTCTTCAGACAGTAACTTTAGTCTGCATTTGCCATTTTCCTTGTTGGGCAAATTTTCATCCACCAATTAATTATTCAAATTTTATTTTAAAAAGATTACAGTAATTACAATGTGTTTCCGTAGTTTTCAATGCGTTCCTTGTCATCCGCTCAGCTGAAGTTAAATGCATATTCGTCATTTCTAAAATCTGACAACTATCATCAATTCTGCAATGCCCATTAATGCTCGCTGCTTTTATTTTCCTCAAACGTATGGAAAATTTACAAACGCTTCTTCTAGACTACTTTGTTCCTAAACCTCGCATTCATAGGGATTTTCTCTTCGCTAAGCTGATTCTCTTCTCCACTTCTGTTTTTGCGTTTTTCATGGAATAAACATCACTTGTGATCCTATGCTGCATGGTAATTTTTCATCTCCTTAATGCCTATCACCTCTCTGAATTTATCTTTCGAATTTGGGCAACACCCTCTGCAAACATCGGTACCGATGTTGCCGCAGTGTTTTCTCGTGCCCATTTTAGTTTTTCTAGCATATCTTGAAACATTTCCAGTTTTTGCGCTATAAATTAATGAGTATAATCAAATTAATAAGTATTATATCAAATTAATGAGTATAAAATTCATTACATTTTCAAGCTTTTATTTTTCTTCAAGTTTTAATGTTTTTGCAATTGAGGGTTCTAAACTACTTTTTCATTTTCAGTTATTTACAATCCCCTGAATTATCAAATCGGCATGTTACCTACATGAAAAATAACTTTTAAGAATGCTCTTTCACTTGAAAAAATTCATAGTTCAAACATAATTTGTTACTTTTTTTATCAATTTTTTTAGTTTCCAACAATTTTCGAACTTCCAATATTTTTATAGTTGAATAAGATTTTCACGTACTAAACGTTGTTTGAGACCCTGTGCAGAATGGTGATTTTTTATCTTCTTGATGCCTACTATCACCTTTCTGAATTTGTCGGTCGAATGCGGCAACACCTTGTATACAATTTAAGTTTAGTTTGATTGGAAAAACTATTTTGGAACCTGTAATTTTAAACCATGGTCTGATGGCAAATACAGTCATTCTCTTCTATTTAAATTTTTCATGCCATACAAGCAGAAGGATGTTTGAAGTGTTATTTACCAAATCAACTTAATTTGCAACCATAAGGATAGAGCAATGCCTTTTTATTTCCCAGTGACTTTATAATGAAGACAGTACTTGAGCTCGTACTGGCTATTAACATTATTACAATTGCATGTTTTGTTTTAATGATTGTGTTAAGTTATATGTAATATTTTTCCTCTTCCTATATTTCCATTTGATAGTTTTGCGACATTCAATCATATCACCCTTTTTCACTGGGGAGAGATACTGTGTATATCTCACCAAATATATACCATATTAAAATAATAATCTAACTATAATGCTTCATTATTGATGTATTTTGCAATGTCAATGGATTGAAAATAAAGTAGAAAGTAAAGAAAAGTCACTGAGAAATAAATCCTACATGAAAAATAACTTTTAAGAATGTGCTTTCACTTTAACAAAATTCATAGTTGAAACATCATTTGTTACTTTTTTTTATCATTTTTTTAGTTTCCAACAATTTTCGAACTCTATATTTTTATAGTTGAATACGATTTTCTCCTACTAAACGTTGTTTGGGACCCTATGCAGTATGGGGATTTTTTATCTTTTCGATACCTACCATCACCTTTCTGAATTTGTCGGTCGAATACGGCAAAACCTTGTATATAATTTTAGTTTGATTGGAAAAGCTATTTTGGAACCTGTAATTTTAAATCATGGTCTGATGGCGAATACAGTACATAAGCTGGTTCCCTTCTGTTTAAATTTCCATGCCACACAAGCAGAAGGATGTTTGAAGTGTTATGTACCAAATCAACTTAATTTGCAACCATAAGGATAGAGCAAAGCCTTTTTATTTCCCAGTGACTTTGCTTTTGTTTCTACTTTATCTTCAAGCCATTGACATTGCAAAATACATCAATGATGGATCATTAATTGAGCATTGCAGTTAGGCTATTATTTTAATATGGTATATATTTGGTGAGATATACAGAGTATCCCTCCACAGTGAAAGAGGGTGATATGATTGAATATTGCAAAGCTATCAAATGAAAATATAGGAAGAAGAAAAAAATTACATATAATTTTACACAATCATTAAGACAAAACATGCAATTGTAATAATGTTAATAACCAGTATGAGCTCAAGTACTGTCTTCATTATATAATCATGGTTTAAAATTATGAGTTGCGTCACAAAATAGACCTTAGGGTTGTTTCAAAACGGGACATTTATGTAACTAAACTGAAGCTACAAAATGCTTCAACAATTTGAATACAATTCACTGTTGTAAACTTTTTAAAAAAATATTTTTAATTTATCTGAAAATTTTTATTTCAATTTGGAAAGGTTAAATGTCTTCTCCTTTCACTGAAGCATCTGGGAAAAATAAATGAATAAATAAAAAACTGTGTATTCAATTTATTATGAATGCATCTACTTAAATTCTATTTCTTTGTGATAGTCTTAAAATATTCCAGTTGAGATGAACTCTTTTGTACATTAAATTACTTTTTTGTATTATCTGGTGCAATTTTAGATTTCTGGAAATTTAGAATCTAGCATTTGAATCATGTAGAATTTTATTTTCTAGCCAAAGAAAATTTCAGAAACTGAAAGTAATCATGATGACGTGTTTTCAGAAGATGCTGGGTCACCTTTGTCATTACAGTTTGATTCTCTTTTGCAATTGAATTTGAGAGAGATTGCTTCTGTCACATTGAAGGAATTTACAGAAAATCATTTCCTTTATCCGTTGTCTGAAAATATTGGAAGGTAAGTTTTTAATGCTCATTTGATAAAATGGCTGTATAATAAATATTCGTAATAAATCAATTTATGATTTTATTGTAAATTTTTATGTTTTAAGATTTGAAAACATCTGCAGTAAGCATTTAAAAAGATGCATTTATGGCTTTGATTTTCTATTTTAAATTATAAGTTTACTGTGCCATATTTTTTATTGTTGATAAAAATGACCCTGAAAGGAAAATTTGTATCAGTTGCATAAATAGCAGGATTTTTTTTTTCATTTCTTTTTAATATATCTTGCAATTCAGCTAAGATAAACAATTTTATTAAAAATAATATAATTTGCTTTCCTATTTTTTATATTTTTAAATTATGTTTTAGACTATATATTTCTACTATATTTAAGATTTATATCGATTTAGTTTTTAGAAGTAAGAAAATAGTCGAATTATTTTGAATGAAGTGTTAAAGTTTTTACTCATTTTTAAGTCATTTTTATTCATTTATTAAATAAGTTTTAAAGCATAAATTTAATTTCAAAATGTGATCTTACCCTTAAACTGTCAGGAAATACTTTTACAGTTGTTAAAATTGGCCATTCATAAGTGATAAAATTATGCATCAAAGCCTATGAATATATATATATACACTGGTGTGCAAAACTTAAGCAAAAGGTATATTTTTTGCCATAACTTCACGAGAATCCTGGAAACACCTGACAACTTAAACAGATGCTGATTGAGGAATGGGCACTCTTACCTCAAGAACTGTTGGACAATCTGGTGCTGAGTATGGGGAGACGGTGCGAAGCAACCATTGCAGTAAGGGGAGGGCATATCCCATACTAAGGAACATCTGCTTGCTGTTCTTTCTCTTGGATAGACAATCATGTGTAACGATACTATGAGTTCAATAAAGCCTTTTTTTGTTTGATTCCATACTGTGTGCATTGTATTCATTTCTGCGCAACTATGCTTTCGTCCTTCGTTCAGAAGAAAATGCTGTATCTCATTTCTGAATTTCATGTCTCTTAGATGATTTCTCGTGAAATTATGGCAAAAAACATACCTGTTGCTTACGTTTTGCACACCAGTGTATAAAGTCAGACCCCTCACAGAAAAGATCCTTTTTTTTAAAAAAATCCGTGCCTGAGGCAGACCCTTGAGAAGGTCTTTTTTTTATTTTTTATTCTGGTTTCATTTTTTAAATTTTGGTTTGATTTTGATTCTATTCCTTTCCTTTTTACTTGTATTAACTTGGTATTTATTACTAATTAGGTTATATATATATATATATAATATAATATAGTATATACATACACACAGGGTATCCCACAAAGTATGCAACGTCTAACATTTACAGATTCGGATAGAACAAGTCATGGCGAGTATTTTGAAGTATAACATGTGGGGTCCCCGAACATAGCGTCATATTCTAATGAAGGTGTGAAGATTGTGTCATGAAAGCTTCAAGAAATGAGAGAAAAAACTAACAGAAAACAAGGGAAAATCAATGTTTATTGAGAACTTTCAATACAACAGATTTTTGAATTGTCGGCCTGTTCGAACAAATGACATTATTTATTATTATTCTTTGAATTTCAAATAATTTGAATTTTATTTAAATTATTATTTTTGAATATTTATTTGAATTTTCAAAATAAGATTCAGTTACTCTTAGAATAGATTTAGTTGAATTTCCTAGAAATTCATGATAGTGAATTTTTTTAGTGACACATTTTGAAGTAATAATGTAAAACGTACAATAAAAAGAGAGACTATGGCTATCAGTGCTATTATTTATTTTTTTTTTTGACAAAGTGAGTTGAATTTTCTAATGTTGGAATAAAAATATAAATTCTTAGAATGTTGAAAATTGGATTTTAATTTCTTGTAATTCTGGAGAGAAGCTGAAATTCCAAGTTACGTTAAAGCTGTTAACTAAAACATTTTTTTTTAATCGTATGATGGCCTGATAGCAACGTATTTGCTTTGGAGTCAAACGGTCCCAGGATCCAAGTTTGATGTTAAAATAGTTATACTGAATTTTACAATGGTTATATTATGCATTATACTTCAGCATGTTTATAAATTAAGGGCGAATTGAAATTACATTCAATTTTATTATTTATAGTGGCATTCAATACAAGTTCTTGTATTAGTTTTCTATATACCTGGTTTCGAAATTATGAAAGAAGAAATGTTGTTTCGCACTTGCAAAGTGACAAATTTGCTGCAATTACCCATATTTCCCATAATATTTAAAGCATTTATTTCAAATTTTAATATATGGTAAATAGTCAAATTATGTATTTTGTAAATTTTATATCATTTGGGGGAAACTTCTGTAAGTTATAAGCAAGGGGGAAATTTTTTTTAAAGAAAATTTTACAAATTCCCGAACTATAGTACTATTTTTTTTTTTACGAAAATGTTTGTAAAATGCATCGAAAAATTGAGATAAGCAAATCAAACCAAATAATTCTCTGCTTTCTGCGACATGGGGGTGAGCTCCAATTTTTTTACCATAAATTTCTGGTCCGAACCCTGCTTGCTATAATGATGAAAAGTTCTTTGTATTGCAAGCATCTCTTTACATAGTGAAAATTTAAGGGCAGTTCATCGGGTCTTTCTGGAAAGCTTGGAAAAAAATGTATAAATCCGAATGTATTGAGTTACTTTTATGGAAGATTTTATGCCACCCTACTTTTGTAATTCAGTCAGTGGTTGCTAGTGAAAACTTCAGGTAAACAAAACGTAGCAACAATAAATATTTTTTTTATATATTTTTAATAGGAACACTTGTCCAAAAATTTTTAAAAACTCAACTCTCTAACAAAATAAGCATCTGCAGTTATCTGATGATATACAGTTTATTGTCTATGTAGCTGCTCGTGGATTAGGGGGACATACACATACGGTCAGCCTGGGCAATGAAACTGGTGCTACTGGAGTCAAGAGATTCCAGATAAGGGCATCCACTGCTTTCCATGATGTGTGTGTGTATATATATAAAGTATTGGAACACACTATGAATTCACAGATTTTTATCATATTTTACTTAAATATACCATTGAAAATAAAAGAGGTAAATAATGTTTTGATATATACAAATCATAATAATTCAAACAAAGCTCTCATATTAATGCAATTAGGGTTATAATTGAAAATAAATGAAATCAAGTAAAAAAACGTGCTCAAAAAAGTATTGGAACACTTTCCAATAAATTAAGGAAAATAATGCAAATTTAAAAGTTAATATCGTTTTAAGCTTGCTTTTTATAATTCTTGTAGTCTATTTAGCATGTATTGGACCAATTTTTTGCAAAATTGTTCAACGGTTCTGATCCACTCTTAGACCAAATGTTTTCTTAAATCCTGCTTATTAGATGCTTATTGATATTCGTGAGTCTTTGCTGCAAATTATTCGACACATGCTCAATGAGATTAAAGTGCGGATTTTGTCTTAATAACAGTAAAACAGTGATAGAGAATCTATAATCAGTATGTTTCGGTTTATTATTTTGGAGCAATTTAAAATATCTTGATTCCCAGCTTTCTCGCACTTTGCTTTAAATTTTGCTTCAGAATGTCAGGATAAACATATTTATTCATTGTACCATCAATAAAATGTAATTTCCTGACACCAGTACATGCCATATAACTCCAGACTGTTTGATTGTCGCCTCCATATTAGACTGTAGGCAGTAAATTTTTGACATGCGTTGCTGTATTTGGTTTCCCCAAACCTTTTGCTTGCCATCCGATCCAAAAATGTTATATTTGCTTACATTTTCCTAACATTCTTTTGGCTGCTTTACATACAATTTAGCAGATAGTCTAGCTTGTCGATTTGCTTTGCTAATGCAGAGCTTTCTTTGAGGTATATTCCATGATATTTATGTTTTCTTAATATGTTTCTGACAGTTTTAAGGGTTTACAGATTTTCCGAACTGACTTTTACATTGCAGAGTCAATTCAACTGCACTAGTTTTTGGATTAAAGTAAACTTGTTTCACAATCCACCTCAATTCACTTTCATTAAATGTTCTTGGACGCCCTGACCTGTGCTTGTTTTCAACACTTTTCGTTTTCTTGAAAGTGAAAATAATGTTAAAAACAGTAGACTTACTCAATTTCAAGATATGTCGCATACAGCAAACTGATTTTCCACTTTCCCAATGACTTATTATAAGATTTCGAATATCAACCAATGTATCTTTGTTTCTCGCCATTTTTTTTATAAATAATTTTATCTGTTGAAACTTTTATGTTTAAAATTAAAGTCTAAAAAAGTTATAGTAAATTCAATTCTATTGATACTATATATTTGTTGAATTTCTCATTTCAAAAGAGTCTCAATCCTTTTTTACTCCTACTTGCCTTTGAATTATATTTGAAAAGTCATATGAAATTATAATTCTAAATTACCAATAGAATTTTCTTTACAAACTGTACACCAAATGTCAAAATGTTTCTTGATGCATTTTATTTTTATCTTAATTTAATAAATAGTTTTATAAATAGCTTTGTAGTTAGTCATACCAAGTCTCCCTATACTTTTTTGAGTGACTATATATATATATATATATATAATATGTAAGCGTTTGCATACACAACAAATGCTCAATGCATTGTGAAAGCCTTTGAAGGCTCTTGATTTGCATAAAGAAATCAAAGAGCAACTTTATGGCAAGGCGAGAGATGTCACAGTGAAAGCCGAAAAGGCATATTCACTTTAAATGTGTTTCTCAAATGTAGTTTAGGACTACTAGATTAGAGGTTGCTAAAGTTGAATGATTTGTATTATTAAATTGCAATTTTATGTAAAAAGTTCAAAACTTCTATTTATTCTTACTGTTTCCTCATTATTAAAGCTTTTCCAACCCTCAAAAGTTCAGAATAAACATTGATATGATGTAGCTGTTAAAATATACTGACCTCTAAGCGAAATTTATAGTTTTTAAACTAGACAACTTTTAGTGTAATGATTGAAATGAAATGCAAACAAATTAAAATTAGTTTTGCATCTTTATTTCTATAAATTATTTTACTCTTCTTTATTTGTATTTTCTACTTGCACTCTTGTTTAATTTAGAATAGTTATATATATTTCTTTTCAGAAAGCTTTTATCATTGTTCAATTCCATTGAAGAAGAAAGTGTGAAACGACTGCCAATTCTTGTTGTTTGTCACGATGGGCATTCCAAACCTTCGTCCTTTTTTGGATCATGGAAGGAAAACAAAAATGCAAGATTCCACATGTTAAATAAAGGTGTTAATTTCTTTTATTTTTCTCTAAAGTTATTATATTTAGTGTCGGTTATTTGATGAAAGCAGTAAAGCAACATTTTATAAAATATGATATTTTTAAAGTTTAAAAAACTCCCTAGTGAATGTCCATAATCAATAGTAGATTTTAAACTGTAGGTCATTCGAGCGAATTGACCAACAGGTGGGTGCGAGTAGAGGGCTCTTTGCTTGCAGACATGACTGGGTAGGGGAATATATTGCAAAACTCTTGCAGAAAGCAGGGCGTCTTATTATATACAATTAAGAATAACCCTGCTATAAGCTCAAAGTGGTGTGAGTGTGGCTCCTGTAACCGTATGATTGATTGCTGGTGAACCGTATGAAGGATTGCTATCATATCATATGAAGAAAGCGCGTTGAAATCTGATGGTGACTTCTGTATTTTAATTTTATCCACTGATATCTATATGACATGATCGTGACTTTAAAAAAAAAAAAATTCTTATTGCTGAAGAAATCACCGTTCCATGGGTCGCATTTATTGATGAAACGAGTTATAAACGAATGGGTATGTTTAACTTTCATTATTTTCATCTTTGAACATATGATTATTCATATGGCATAAAACCAAATGCCTACCAGTAAAGATTCTCCATTAATGTTAGGGTTGGCATTGTGGACAACAGCTGATAATAGAGCCATACATTTTACCTAGTGAATGTATAGCCCTATTAAAATAACTGCAATTCTGGCATCTTTGTACAAGATATGCTTTAATTCCTTTCCGTTGAAGGCAAAATAAAACGTTGCCTGGACACTACTTTTACATCGTATGCCGATATTAGATTTTTTGAAAGAAAAAAAGTTATTTTTTGATATGAAATTTATGTTCCCTTTGACGAATTATCAAAGAATCAAAATAAATAGAGATTCATGATTGCCCTCAGATGATTTGTTTCCGACTATTATTCGGATCATCATTGCGGTTAGAATTTCATCCTGACAGTTTTTGCTGTTTCTCTTCAGAAACGGAAGAAGGAATTATTAGCATTGTCGTTTGATCAGAACGTGACATTTTACTTTGCTTATAGCTGAATGGATTATTTGACATCTTGGATATTCTGCTTTTGCAACGATAAAAATGTCATTAATATATATGAATATTTGTGTTAGTGAAATTTGTCTCTTCTTGACTTCACCTGTCTTATTTTCTCTATGCTTTTATTCTTTTGTATGAAGTTTGCAAGGAATTCCATTAAATCACTTTGGCACGTTTAAATATTAAAAACATTCGTTTGAAAGCATGCGCCTTTGAAACAATTTCTAGTTCATTTACCGAAAAATTTCAATATTTTAATTAATTACTATATTCGTATGATAAAATAATGTTTATTTTTTAGAAGTATTTTTGCGATTCGAGTTAATTTCTCGAAGTTCTAAAGTTTTTAAACATGCAAAATTAGTTAACAAAAACTGATAATTGTAATTTTTACCATATTTTTTAAATCGTGTTTCAAAAGGCCAGCAAATAGCTGAATTGAAATTATATTACTTCTACAAATGTTTGTTCTTGATTTTGTTGTTGTTGTTTCTTTACGCTTAAGATGTTGCTATCATCTTGAAATTCATTTATTTAAATGAGATTCAAATTAGCTATATATTACATATTGTAGGAACGATACTTTAATTTTGTAATGAAGTTGAAGTTTAGGGCTTGTATAGGTGTGTTGTATTGCAATGAAATTGGTTCTGAAAGGGAGAAACAAAAAACGGGAGTGATAAAAAGTATTTTATTAACTTGGAATTATTTTAGATTCGGCGTGAATTGAACCGGTATTGCTCTGTTATCTCTTATTGTATTTAGGATTTTTTTTTTTTTTTCATTTACTTGCTTTTTATAGCTCGATTTTTTTAAACATGATTTTCTGAGTTCCACGACTTTAAAAAAATAAGATTTATATCTTTTAAAATATTTTTCACTCAACTAGTATTTTGCATTCTTATACTGGAGACTTTTGCTAAGATTTCGGTTTGTGATTATTTCTTACATCAATTTTTTATTACTTTAATTTTTCATTATATAATTCAAATTTTTTTTTATATACCTTTACTCGGAATAATCTAAAATAGTGAAGTTTTCCTTAGCAATGTTTTATTGTTTATTATTTTAGTGTGCTATTGTGAAACTAGGACATTATTTTTCTAGCTGTCTCCTTATTTGCATATGAAATTTAAAGACTGTTCCTCAATTTCTTATTACACTATTCTTTATAAAATGCGCTTTCATTTTATTATACTTGTCATTAATAGTTTGTAGTTGCTAAATTGCTAAATTTTAATTTCTTCAAGTTCTAAAAATATTTCTTTGGTCATAAGCAGTTAATCTTTTAGATATCCTTTTTTCTGTGTGAAATAATAATTTTTTTTTATTTAAATCTTGATTTGCTTGTTGACTACTTTAAATTACTTCTAGGTTCAATTACTAAGCAAGAACAATTGCCAAAACTATCTGTGTTAAAAGACATTCATCTGAGAGGATTTCCACCTTCATTCTCGAATGTATGTCGTTAAAATACTATTTTGTACATTGTAAATAAACTGCAATTAGGTTTTATTATTGAAATAAAATTTAAAAATAAATTTATTAAGTTGATTTTTTAAAGTTAGTATATTGCAATATTTAATCATAGATTTAAAATATTTAAAGTTAACTAGTTAAAAGAATCTTTGTAATCTTAAAATGATCACAACTTATTGATTTTAAGAATTGTATTGATGCTTATTGTAAATGTATTTTCATATTTATGCATATTGTTTTGTTTTCATTTTCTACTTCGTTTTCCGTTTTAATTAATTAGTATTTAAGCTTTAGTAGTGGGTAGTACAAGCACTGAATATAATTTTAAAACTAATTATGACTTTGTCCTCTTTCTTTTGTATTTTAATATATAATGTCTCTTAAAGAAAGATGGACAACAATGCAAATCATTATAAATTAAAGATCTGACTGTTATATTTGTTTTTCATTTAAAATTTGAAACAAAGTTATAATCTATTACGGGGAATCATTTCATTGTGACATTTTTTCATTATTTATTTTGATGATGTTGTAACTTAATATTGAAATAAAACCACCTAGAAATAAAATCGTTTGATCTACCTCTTTATTTGAAATTTAAAATTTATTTTGAAAATTCGTTTTTTAAACCCCGTAATAATTTTTCAAATATGAATATTTTTGCTTCAAACTGTATTTATAAATTCATTGAAATGTACTATACAAAAGTGTTCGTGGATTTGAAGATACATCTATTATTAAAGTAAATATTTTTTACTGTTATGCATAATGAAAAATGAGAAAATTTACCTCTATTTCATTTATATTCTGTGTGAAAAAATCAATGCTGAATGTTTCCTGCATTTAAATTTCATCATGTATGTAGCGATAAGCAAATGTAAATAAATTGGAAGTTCAGTCTTAAACCGGAAAAGTCCTTAACATTTTAATGGAGATAAAAAAAATCTTAACTTCTAGTAAAGGGTCTTTTTATAATTTCTCATTAGTGATTATATTTCATTTTTTATTGCAAATTAAAATTCAAATAACTTCAGAAATATTGAAGTTATCACTTTTGTCAGAATGAATAGAAAGTTTAGAACCATGAAATGAGCTAATAAAATGAAATTCAATATTTTGAACAATTTTTGGATAAGATCCTTCAAGTTTTTTGAAACAGAAGCATTTTCTAACAAGTTGTGTGTATTTCATGAAGTAAATCATTTTAGATAAGTGGTGAATGAAGAATACTGATTTTTATGTATCATATAAACGGGACAAATACTTGCTACTGTCCAATTTCTGCGCTTACATAGATTACTGGGTGAATTGTAGCTGGCTGAATGTAAACCCACCTTTATATTTACTGTTTCTGATTAGATTATTGTATTACTACATTTATTTCCGCTTCAAGATAAAATGGCGTATTAGAGTAGATAGGTCCTTCTGCCTTCAATATATTTTAATTTTTTCTGACTTTTTAATAGCGAAATATATTTTCATTCAAATTTATTATAAAAGAAAATAAAAAAATTTAAACTAAGATTTTTCCCCCTACTCTTTGAAGTGGATTCAGCTAAAGTAATTCCCGAGTTTGTAGCTCATTGAATAACAATTAAATGAGCTCTTTATTTCTTATTGATGTATTCAAATAAGGTTAAAAGAAATTTTCAGCTATTATAAAATTCAAGGACCATTTATTGAAAAGAAAACAATTTGTACTCAGTAAATGTACTTTTGATATGAAAATGGATAGTTGCTATTTAAGAATGTTTATTAATTTCTTGAGATGCTAATAATTTGTTTTATTTGTTAGTGATTTTTCCATTTATTATGTACTCTGCTATAGGGGATGAATAATAGTAGAATTCTTGTAATCAGAAATGTGAAAAATTATTTGTCCTAAATCCCATCTTTACCTTAAATATGACTGCAAGTTTATGGAGGAATTATTTATGAAAACTAATTTTTTATTTTTATGTTACAGATAAAAATGTCGGTATATGCTCGCTATGATTTTATTGAATATGAATGTGAAGAAAATGCTGCATTGAAACCTGTTGAAGATGTAAATTTATTTGTGGAATGTTCATGGCTTAATTCCAGATCAATTCTTGAACCTCTTACTGACGAATGTCAGTGTTTTGCAGTTAGTATGTTATTGTGTATTTTAATTTGAGCTACATTGCAAAGCATAGGAAGCCTTTTCCTTTCTTATTTTACTAACATACTGATTATATTTTTATAATTATTTTAGGAAAAATATGAAAGTCAGAATGATTACAACCTTTTTAAACAACAGTTTTATGGCATTCTATAAATTAGGCATCTTTAATCGCTCAAATGTTGCAGTAAAAAAAATGTTGAGAACTAATACATCAATTTGATTTGATATGGCTATCAAATTTTTATATCGCATATAATTATAAATAATTTATCATATATAACTAATGTCGGTTGTTATCTTTTTACTTTTCTAAGTTATTTTCTGTAGCATTTATATTTATATTAGTATTTTAGTGTTTTTGTTTCTTGTATGAATGTTTCTTTGTAGAATTTTTAATTTCTAACTTTCTTGTTAACTCTTACCATTTATTAATTTTTTTTAATTCTACAGAGGCTAAAGGCTATCAGCGGAAATTTCGACTCAGGAGCTTTCTCTTTATTTAAAGAAATCAAGCTTGTTGAGGTTAGTGTAATATGAATTTTTCAATATCGGATTTTATAAATTTTATTTTACTGCTTGTTCAAGAAAAAAAATTATTTTCATACCTTTGCATTATTTTAAGTAATTATCAATTTTTTATTGAATTATAATTTAATCTGCATTCGTGATTAAAAAGGGTTCTTTTTAAAACAGTAATAGTCTAAAGTTCGATTAATTAATTTGATGTCCAGTTGTTAAAACAGTGAGATATGCTAAAACTATTCTGAAAATTCTACGTAAATTGTATGTGATCTTTAAAATTAACCTTATGTAAGAAACAATTGTAATTGTAACAATTATAAATAATCGTATATGGAAATAATATTGCAATTAATTGAAAATTTTTGGTTTCAGAATCAAATTATTAATGTTTGAATCTGGGAATTGTTTAATAACTCCAAAAATAGGAATTAATTACAGTTGTGAGATTTGGACGATTCTGTTGATAGCATTCATAATTAGAGCAAACCATATCAATAACTTTAATTTAATATGGTTTGTTTTAATTTTGAATATTTATTCTGCTTTTCATTTTAAGAGATTCAACAATGAATCCTATGCCAATACAATTATTGATAAATAATAATGAATCCATTACCAATACTATATGCCAAGGATAGTATTAGCAAAGAATACATTGTAACATTTTTTTAAATAAAATCTTATATAAAATTGCAGCTGTTTTTTGTTGCCTTGATAAATATCGATGTCAAGAACGGCTTATTCATACTTTATTATTATTTTAAACAAAAATTTGGTGTTCTTGTGGCATTTTGCTTTACATTCTGAGAATCAGGAGTTCCAAAACTGGTTCCGCCAAAAATTCCTCTTGTATAAGGTTCCATGCAATTTAAATTCATCATGGCCATTTGCCCCCCCCCCCCTTTTTTTTTCTTGTGATATGAAAGTGTAGTGATAAAATTAATTCCTCGTCCTTCAGTTATTTTCCTTATCATCAATAATAGTTTAAAATCTATGTTTTGTTAGTTCTAGTGCAACTTAAAAATCAAAGCGTTAATTTCATCAGCTTATCATTAACTGCCATGTAAAATACAGATAAGTGAGAAAATAATACGAACACCCATTAAATAAATGGAAAACTTTATTAGAGGGTTGGATCACTCTTTTGACTTAATTACAGATTGTATGCAACATGGGATGGATGCATAAAGCCCAGGAATAACATTTAATGTAGAGTTGCCAGGCCACTGGAAAAACATAGGAAATTTAAAAATCGTCTTAAAAAAATCTTTGACTTTTTTGCAGGGAAATTTGAAATTTTTCATAAACAGGGGAAATTCAGAGAATTTTTAATTCCTTAGGGGTTTTTTGCCATCTGAAAAATGCTGATTTCTAAAGATTGCAAAAATATAAGATCGTAGTTATAGTTTGTAAAAACGGAACAATATTATTCGTGAATGTGTAATGTAGAAACTTACCCCCCCCCTTTCTCTCTTCCCTTTTCTTCTGAATAGATCATTCTGGTTTCGATTTCTGAGGCAATTGTTCTTTATCAATGCGATTCCCGAATTTCAGCTAATGAGCATGCGCGAGAGAATAGAATACATTTCTCTGGCAGGATTAGCAACATTCAGTCTGCGGAAGCAAAACTTGAATTTATTGATTGCTTTGTTTATTATTTGAGAAACTGTGAACTTATTCAAAGTAGATTAGAGAATTTTTTTTAAACAATGAGCTGCTCAAAATACATATTTAATACGAATTGGATGGAAATATAAAATAATCAATCCTGATTTTGCTAAATGGGCTCTAGAAGTTGCGCAAAATCCATTTGTTGGTACTGCTCGCTTTGTAAGAAGATAATAAGCCTAAGTAATATGGGAAAACAAGCATTTAATAGGCATGTCAAAAGAGGAAAACTTACAAGACTACATGCTAGTTCAAAAGAGTAATCATTGATATTGGATTTAGTACAGGAAGGAATACAGGAAAAGATGACATGTCAGATCCGAAATCATCATATTTAATGTCCAAAAATAAACCGATTTGAATCTTTAGTTCAAAGACAATAATTTAAAGCAGAATTTTTATGGGCAGAAAATCTGGTTGCGTCACATTCGACCTTTCATGTATTCAATGATATATCGGAAATATTTTCGCATATGTCTGCTGAAAGTGAAACAGCTAAAAAATGTTCGTTAGGCGGTGCAAAAATATCGTACATTATTTGATTATGTCCATTAGCTACATGAAACTAATGGCGAGAAATCTATCGAAGTGTAGAAATTGATGCCCAAATACTTGAATTGGCAAAAATGAATGAATAAAAGAATAATCTTGCTTAGTAATATTTTTTTGTTAAGTAATCATGTAATGATTTGTAACATTATAGCAAAAATGTGTTTTATTTCACCCGAGTCCTTAATTTTGTATGACTTTCAATTAAAGAGCATGAGAGGTAATATACCCTTCCCCCTTAATATATAAATTTTGTCATGCAAAATTCTAGATAATAAATAAAAAGAAATAGCTTATTTTTCTGCATGTAAGTATAAACTTTCTTTTAATATGCTATTGTTTTGAAAAATATTGAATTGTTATTTCGTTTACTTGCTTTTCAAATCCTTAAAACCATATTCCATTATAACTAGCACATGAGTGCTATTCTCATATTTCTTCGTATCGTGAATATACGTACAGGGAAAAAACAGGGAATTTTTTTTCCATATTTGGGTGGTAACCCTCTTAATAGATTATGAAGCCATTTTTCCTGGAGAGCAGTCTCTAATTCCGAAAGCATAGATGTTGGGAGAAATCGATCTCAGAGTTTCGACGCCAATTATCCCCACAAATGTGCAGTAATGTTCAAGTCAAGAGACGAGAGGACAAGCAAAAAGTCCCTCCGTATTTTCTTCACACTTTTTGGACGATTTTAATAGTGTAGATAAGAGCGTTGTCGTCATGATAAAGTGGACATTCTCGGGAAAATAAAGTGTGGAGAAAAGGAAGAACCTGATGCCCCAAAATATCGACATTGTAACAGTTGTTACCTTCCCTTACAAAGTAAAAAGCGGTTCAAAACCACTAAGATATCGCTCCCCATACCATAAGAGAACCACGTCCATGCTTCGTCGGCGGGAGAAAATGCATCTGTGGGCGTTCTTCTCATATAAATGAAGTGAAGGTTAATTCAGCAGACCAAATGACTTATTGCTACTGTTGTGGAAACCAGTTTTTGTGTGTTTTACACAATTGGTATCGCTGAAAAGCATGGTGTGATGCTACCAGTGATTTTCGAATTGCAACACTTCCATAAATGTTCGAAACATGAAATTATTACCTTTGAACAGTTTTTGAGGAATTGGGATTCCAGAGATAACTATTTATTTGACGTTTTCTGTCATAAAGATTGCTTGCTCTTTTGGAGCATTCTACGAGTCAGCGCTTTTATCCCTATCAGTAAGCATTTTAATTCCGTCCACTGTTGTACTTTGCAGATGCCACATGAGCACATTTCGTGTATCTGTCTTAACGGTTTACACTGTTCTCTTTGCAAGTCCCGAATAATTGGCTCTTTCTGTCACTGAGCAACCAGCGCATTGCATTCCAACAGTCATACCTTTTTTTGAATTCTGACAGGTCAGTCATTATTGAGTTTTTCAAAGAGTACGGTAGATGCATTCAACACCTATGACTGATGTTGAGTGACTGATACCTTACTTTTCATAATCACTGGCTGCTAAGTGACCTGCACGTTCTACTTCTTTTGAAAGGGTCATGCCTTTTTCATAGGTGTTCATATTATTTATCATCTGTATGTCTTTGTATGCATTTCTGTTTAAATGTCATATATGTCATTTTATGCATTAAAAAATGAATGTTATTTTTAGTGGTCGCCAGATTTATGACAAATGCATGTGACTGCAGATGACTGTATCTGTATTTTAAAAGGTTTATGAAAGTAAAGACATTTTTATTTCCCACCCCGTTTACTAGGTTTTCTTAAAACTAGTGCAAATACTCACAGTTTAAAGTTTTTTTTCATTAATTTTGAAATTTTATGTGATATGTTAAATGTTGTGATGGGTTGCATATTGTCCTTGTTTTGGAATCCTGGTAAACGCTTAAAAAATTCAAATCTGACAAACAGACAAACAAAAACAAAAAGTAGTGGCACTGGAATTTGTTTTAATGAATTAATATTTTTATAGGTTTTCATGGATTGCTTGAAATTTAGCTATTCTACAAAGTTAAATAACACATGTTTAGCACCAAAAAATGTATACTGAAGGACAATTGCATTAAAAAGGTTCAAAAATTGGTTATTATCTATATTGCCTTTTTGACACTTTAATGTCTTATAAAAATATTCACTTCATTATTTCATGGCATTTAACATTAATATTATATCATAGTATTTCGGTTCATAACATTCATTCAATATTTCATAGCTATTTAATAGAGTTTCAATAGAATACTTTTGCTGTTATGCAAGTTATGGTAACTTATGAATTCCTCACTTCACAGTGTCAAGAATACTAGATGTAAGGCATGTAACACTGTCTCTTGCTAGAGACAAATATTATATCTGTCTATGTCTATGGAATACTTGAAACCAGTATTTCTGAGCAAAAGATTTTGTACAAACTGATGACCACATATAATGAGAACCATTACCCTATTCTGAAGACACTTATATTTATACATAGACTTTTATGACTAGGACTTCTTTACTGGAACTTACTAATTTTTTTTATTTGTATATTTTTGCTTTTTTGAGGTCAAATTTGCAATATTTTATCTCCATTTCTAAATAAGATCTAAGTTTTTTAAAGAATTTTTAATTTTTCATATATATTTTATATTTATTTTATTTGCTCTGTTTAAATAAAAGAAGAGCAGTAAAAATATTTTTTTGTGGTATGCATCTATTTAACTTAGATTATTATTCTAAATTTTTTGCAAGCATTTAACATTTTGTAAATTTTGATATGATATATTCAATGTAGAATGATTGATTTTTAAATTCTTGATTTTATTAAATAAATAATCATTATAAAAATTTCTCATAGGCTTTACATCAAAGTCTTGAAAATGGAATGATGGCTTGGCCTGCTTCTGAAAGAAACATGAATATACTTCAGGAAATCGAGGAATTCATTAAAAGTTTGTATTTTTATACATTACTAATATTTTCCTATGTATCAAATGCATCTCACCGATTTTAAAAGTCTTATAAATTTTGTCAGATTCCATTTTTAATATTTCTGAAAAAATGAAATTTACTTCTTTTCCTTTGGTGAGTATGTATAAGTGTCTGTACTTTCTCAACATCAATTTGGGTATATTTGTATAGTTTATTTTCTGCTCTAAATATGTTAGACATGGCAAGTTTCAAGTTCACTGAAATTTTTGTCGTTCTATCAACAGTCAACTATATTTACATATTAGACGTATGGTTCTATCATGCTCATATATTATAAATTCGTATTGGATCCTAAATGCATTAAGTATTGAAATAATAAATTCCTATTACATTTGTATATTTAAATCACTATTTTACTTTATAGTTATTTACAATTCAACATTCAGCAACATATAATATTATCAACAGAAGATTTTTTATCATCTTTGATTGAATCATGTTGCTTTTCTTTTATTTTGTAAGTATTTTAAAAATTTCACTTTTGATAATTTTTTGAAAATTATTACTATTCCTTGAAGATGTGAAAATTCTATTTTTGTTGAGTATTGAAGTTTAGATGCATTACCTTATATAATTATGAATGTACATAACAATGAAAATTTTTATAGTACATTTCTTGGTTTTGACGAGATTTCCTAATAGTGAATGTTTTACTTGGTGGAATGGTTTGCTCTTTCTTCCAACATGCTGGATCTGGCCTCCATATTTGTAAACTCCCTGGATGCAGGATTAATGGCTTCTCTCTACGTCTCGGTCATTTCAGACATGAGCTACATTGGAACAGTTATTTCAAACGTAATCCAGGCCTCACACAGTTGAGGAAATCGTCCTTGATAACGGCCTGAAGTCACATGGAATATGTTCATTGGGATTTTAACAATAGACACAGAATAGAAGTATTACTGTGAATAGATCAAGGTAAAATTAACTCTTCAAGAAAGTCTGAACCCTCTCTAGTTGTCGAACCCTTTTTTGACGATCTGATTACTGAATTAATTCAGTATCAGTTATTATGCTGTACACTGATTTGGCTGTAAGATGGATCACAAAATACTGCTGAAAATTGAGTAGCACATAATGCAAATTGTACATAAGTTTGTATAGTTTGCTCTGTAATTTGTATTCTATATTATGCCTTACTCTGTCTCTGGAGAGAATCAACTACCATTTTGGATATTCATGTGCTGTTAGCACTTATGCTAGGTACGAATTCCAACTGAAATGCTTATTTAGTGTCAAGTAAACTTGAAAGTATATTTTAGAATTCTTACTTTGTTCTTTTATGTGTTTAAAAGTTCTGATATATTTCATATTTTTTTAATGGCTTTATACTGTAATGCCTAAAAATACTTACTGTAAACTTATCTTATTAAAATGAATGCTAGAAAAAAAATCAATTTTATTTCTTATTGAAAATGAAGTGGAAAAGCAGATAAAAACTTATAAATTGTCACTTGAGCCTGAAAATTCCAATGTTAGAAATAGTTTAAGAAATGCATTGAACACATGCATTATACACAAGTCAAGTGTTAATATGTGCAAAACTTGTATTCTCTTCTTTATGTGTGTGTGTGTTTATTCATTTGTAAATAAAAAGGCTTTATTGTTAAATGTGTTCATACAAATCTGGTTTTTAAATAAATACATTTTTTTCTTAAATAATTTTAGACTTATTAAATTCTAGAAAAATACACTAATTATTAATTTAAATCACTTTTTTAAATGTGTGGCTGTCTCCCTGTAGGTATCCCAATTTTTATGTCATTATCTATTTTGAGTCTTAGTGAAAAGTTTCTTTCCTCAAAATCCTTATTTAATGAATGGAATTTATAATGCTCTAATAGTTATAATCTTTCAGTAGGTATTCCTAAAGTATCTTCTCATGACATTAAAAATGTTAAAAGCTTTTAATTCTTGATTCTAAGAAATAGTCGGTTTGAATTCCCAAACTGTTCTTTAAAAACTTTTTTTTTTAATTTACATTTTAATTTTGGAGTTTTTTCTGAAAGCAACATACATTTCGAACTAAAAATATCATTCAGAATGTTTTAATATAAAATGTGTGGTTTAATTTAACAATATATAATTAGACATTCGCATTGATCTTTTTGGAAACGCTTGTACTAAAATGTGTTTGAAATGTTTTATAGGTGAAAAATTGATTCTAATGAAGAATGATAAATCTGCACCTGTGCCTGTTGCTGAAATGAAAGATCCCGAGTTAGGTTTAATACTTGAACAGGCTTTGATAAAAGGACGGACAGAGTTAGATTTCACAGAAAAGCTTTGGAACATTTTGAAAGGTGGTATCAATAATTTAGTGAGAAAAAAATAATGTAGTATCAATGCTGAAACAAAAGTATACTTGTATGGTGTTAGAAGAAAATTTAAACAAAGTCAAATAACATTTAGTTTTATTTAGATTTTCATGATAATTTTTAGCATAATATTCAGATTTTAAGTATCTGCATGTATGTCTATTTTAAGCAGTAAATTATATATTGAATTTTATCCTTTTTAAAAAGCAGTGAAATAATGATTATCTGAGTTTACACTTTTAATGTGTGGGGTAATTTTTGATTTCCATTCTTGTGGTGAACTAATTTTTATCTATCAGTTCCAGTTTTCAAGAAATAACTATGCAAAATTGCATTATTAGACTTAGAAACATGGGGAACATCTTAGTTCGGGTAGGGAAAAGTGTATGTTAGGCAGTAAAAATGTAGACTCTTTTGATAAATATTACAGAATTAAAAAGCAAATATTTTTATGGTGTCTAATTTACAATGATGTTGACTACTGTGACGTATAATATCAGATTGACTTTCTTTTTAATTGAAAATTGGGTTTCCTACTAAATGTATTGTTGCATCATTTGATCAAGGAGTGTAGAAAATAATGTGAGAGTAATGATAAGAAAAGCTTAAAAAGTATTCTATAAAAGTAATAATACAGAAATAAACGAATTCCCATATGATAATAACATAAATATTTTGTCAATGTACTGTTTATTTTTATGTAATAAATATATTTTATGCAAATTTTGATATATAGCTTTATTGTAAGGAACTTTGATTGAGCCCATTGGTTTACGACATTACGAATTTAAAATTTATGTTCCTATATAAAAGAACAGTATTAATTAATTCAAACATTTCTTACATATGTTCATTCGAACGAGATTGAAAAACAACTTCAGTGTATTAAACTGTATTTTCCAAAATTTTTAAGATAAAGATGATGTTAGAATGATACAGGATTTTGAAGGTGGAACAGTTTGTATTTAAAATGCTACTTTTGATATATCTACAAAAAGTAAAGAAGTCACAGAAAAGCTTTGGAACATTTTGAAAGGTGGTATCAATAATTTAGTGAGAAAAAAATAATGTAGTATCAGTGCTGAAACAAAGGTATACTTGTATGGTGTTAGAAGAAAATTTAAACAAAGTCAAATAACATTTAGTTTTACTCGATGTAGAATCGTATAATTGAATAATGATTTCTCTTTGCTGGAAATGGCATTATAAATTGAAGCGATTGGAACACTGTTGATTTTTTTAAAAATTTTGTTCGAATTCTAGTAAGTATTCTAATTATTCAATTATTATTTTGATGGTATTAAAATATACGTTATACCATGAAATTATATTTATATATGTGTTTTATCTAAAGGATTAAATTTGCAGAAATAATAAAATTTTTACCAGAGCATCATTACACACAGTGGCTTCATAGCGTTTGCAAAAGTTTCTTTAGGGTAAGAAAATTTAATGTAAACGAATATATATATATATATCAAATATATTGAATTTTTGTTCTTACTAATCGCTTTTATAATGTTATTAACAATTTAAGTTTATAATAAAACAATTCAGAAATAAATACACATCTATACATTGAACTAGCCAAAATGAACTCGATTGATTAACATTATTTGAATAGGAAATTCAAAGGACCAAAGACAAAAAATCGAGTAGCCGACGAATTTCATTTACAAATTTTTTACTTGGCGAAATATCACTGTAAATAGAATCTTTAAAATAATTTATAGGAGCTGCAAAATACTTGGGAAATTTTTCGTAGGAGGTAGTATCGATGACATTTGTTTTTTGATACTGAAAACATTGAAAAAGCATTTCCCATGAATACGTCTGCCAAGGCTGTTGCCCAAAAAATGAGAGACTCCTTTAGCAGAATGTGAGAGTTAGTTACAGGTTGTTCAGGCTGTTTGTTACAGTTTCAACAGTTTCTCTGTGTCCATGAATTGTATTGAATCTATGTAACCTGATTATTTCTGTTATTTTCGAAGTAACCTAAAATTTAACACAGTTATTTATTTTGGTGCATATAAAATTCGAAATATTAAAGTGTAAAGACAGTAAAAATGATATATGCTTACTAAAAATTACGTACGATATATATATATATATATATATATATATATATATATATATATATATATATATATATATCGATTGATTTATTTTTTTCGATTGACATTTGTTTCTTCGTTAAGATTACGTATTTTTATGCAAATGTTTTACCTTTTCATCCTCCTTCTCTGCCGGTTAATCACTTTATTATTCGATTTCATATTTCATCTATAGACATTTAAATAGTAATGGAAACCATTTGCCCATGTTTTATATAAAAAAAGTGCATTTTTTAAATTTCCTATTAAAGAACAGATTTTGGCAAAAATAAGAATTGCATCCCCGTCTAGCAGATTCTGCCTTTTTTCCGCGCATCTAACATATTTTGGTGCTACGCAGGGACATTGTGTTTTTCATTAAACTAACTAAATAATTTCAATGAAGTTTCTGCACATATTTCTCAAAAATATCGCTTGAAAAGTTTTTTGCACTGTAATCATATTTATTCATATGTCATTGATGTGCATAATAAAATATTACGTTTAATTGTCTCTTTATATATTACCGACTGATGACCAAAATGTGTCAAATTCGGGTAAAAAAAACTAGGTTGTGGTGTCAGACTTCCCCATTCCTTCGCCCGTCCCTGTCAAGACTCAGCATCGAACAACGAAATGTTGTCAGCATTCCATTGTGAATAATAAACACGGGATGTTATTGTTGATGGATTTGAGTTAGAGGCGACAAATGCGTATACTAAAGGAAACCATTATTGAAAGGTGTGCATGGGGTTTTTTAAAAAGATCATTTTTTTTAAATTCTTTGAATGCCGTTTCCCTATATAACTCTCAAGACAGACTTCTGTTCAGCAGATTGTGGATTATCTTCATATATTAGTATGTAATTCTGAATCAAAAATATATCCGTGGTTATGCGAATTCCTGGTAATTATAAGACACAAAAGTATAAGTATATATTTTGTATTACTGAATCCACATTATTCTTTTAGAAAAATACAGAAAATTTAAACCTGTATTTGAATGTCCTGAAAATGTTCAAGGAAATTTCTTATTTCAAATATATTTTGTACCGTTATATGTTATCAAAAAGAAACTAATATTATCATATTTAGTTGTATTAATCTAACCGCTTTCAAATTGCGATATTAAAATTATACTAATTTTCAGTTCTTCCATGCATATGAACTCCTGAAAAATAGCAAGTGAAATGAAATAATATATAATTTGTCCTTATTTCATTATAAAATTTCTACTTTTCTGCCAGATACAGATGAGACGATCTGCACTTAATATTTATAAAATTGGTGTATGTTTCGCCATTGTCGGATTTGTTTTGTATGTTGTGCAAATATCCTCTAATTTTAGATGCATAGAAATGTTAATAATCTCTTTATCGTTGTTGATCTTATGATTAATAAAAAATTGCTTTATCTTTGTTTGCAGTTATGTGTCTATGTGTGTGAATTTGCTTTGTTTGATTTATTTTTAATTCTTAAATGAAATAACGATTCGTTTATCAAACTGTTATTGATAAATTTTGATGTTATGCAATTATAACTGGGTCTTTTAATTTTTATTAGATTGCTCATCAACTGAAGAATTGACAGATGCTTTTAGTATTTTGTATAATGAATTGGGGAATTTCTTTGTCCGTCCATTTGTAAGTCAACACTATTGATTTTTTAGTTAATCCTGTTTGATTTGTACTGTTTTAACTAATTAATGTTACGTTCAGAAAACTACTTAATTTCACTGGTTCACATCCTTATCACTCCTATGAGCAATAAATTCTGGCAGTTTTTAAATTTAGGAAAACTAAATAGTTTCCAAAATGAATTATTTTTAATGCTTCTTAGAATCATATTAGTATAAGTTTGTTTCAATTTTATACTGCTGAAAGAAACATGAGGCGCTGGCCATTCATTGCACATATGTGAAAATTAAATTAATAGCGTCAACCTAATAATGTAGAAGGTATCCTTATACAAAATGAGTTATTTGAAATTGTGTGAGGCGGGCCTGAAACATTGCCTTATCCAATCACGTATTGTAGCACTTTCACTTTTTGAAAGTAGCAACATGTAAAAAATCAGTCAAAATAAAACAAGTGAACGAAGATGCTCTCAATTTAGATGTCTGATCATTTTACTTTTTAAAAGTTTTATTAGGATAAAGGGAAACAGTTTGTTTCTGCAAATCTCAACAACCATCATGAAATTGATTTCTTAGTGTGAAATTAATCTTTAATTTTCACATATATTTTATAAGCATTTTGTGAATTACCGGATGACTTGTCTAATGAGTTATTTTAACAAGGTTAACAATTTTTTTTTTAATCTTATGCTTTTCAAAGGTTCGATTGTAGAGTAATCAGTTTTTCATCTGTCTTTTAAATTAAAATAATTACCGAAATATCTTACCACAAATGTATTGAAAATTAAATCATTTCAAAATTTAACATTATTCCATCAAAACCTGATTTGTTATGTAATGCAACTAAACATGCAACAAATGTAATTTTATTTAATTAAGCTGGAATGATAGCTTGTAGTGTTGCAACATAATTTTAATTCCATGGAATGAATTTGCATTTATAATAATTTTTTAACACTTTTTATGAGGATTTTGTAAATTTATTGTTTTAGGTACATCATAAGAATAACTCTACTGTTGCCCAGTTAATAAAAACAATGATGGAGAAGGCAATTGTGCACCCAAATTTGGAATCTCAATTGGTTTTAAAATTATTGCTAGAAATAGGAGTTGAAAAATTGAGAAGGGATTATGTTGCGATTTTTTTCAGTAAGTAGATCAATTGTTAATGACTTTTCTGTGTCTGTTAATTTATATTGCACATTGAAACTAAACTTTTCTAAGTTTAAAATCTCTTATGTTTAAACATATTTTCTTATATCACTTCATTAATTAAAAAAAACGAGTTAATGTAAATAAAATCTAGACTTTTCAGCAACTTTTGCAATTTTTTTTTGTTGATTTATTTCAGACATTTTATGAAATAATTCTCAATAATATTTTTATGTTGTTAAAGCCATATTGTTTCCCTTTAAATTACAGGTTTAGAATTAATTCCACTTGAATGTCTCAGTTATTATCTACAACCAGCACTCCTTTCTTTCGAAGCCATTACCTGCTTAAGGAAACTGCATTCTGTTGTGGAATCTACGATTGTGTGCGTCAAAATTTTAAATCTTTCAAAACCACTTTTAAGCTCATTTGTGAGGTAATTTTTTTCACCATATTGCTACAAATTTGATTGATGTACATGGTTTGCTTTCTATTTTTGATGTGATTCTCTTATTTTGTAGAAATTCTCTGAAATATTATGCTACAGTTCCTGATATCGATTTTCAACATGTGTTCAATTTTCAAATTCCTACTGATAAAGCTCGGCAGTTACTTAATCCGTAAGTTATAAGCCTGTTATTTTATTTTAAAAAAACTTTCGAATACAATATGTACTTCGTATTATTATTGTTTGTTATATTATCAGCTACCTTCTTTCATTATATAAAATAAAGTGCGCAATTCTTTGGAGGATAAAAATAAGGCTTTTATATATATTTCTAGGATGCGACCTACTATCTGGGAACTTTCTCTTACGAGTTCTCTGAATGGATTTCTGAAGCAAAGCATACATCGTTATCAAACAACACCTGTGCATGATCACATATATGCTCCTAAAAACATCAGTAATGTATACTTTTAATTCATGATTAATTATTAATGTTTTTCCCATTTTAAAGAGAATACCCATTAATTAAATTCCACAAGTGACATTTATTGTACCATTTATTCATATTTTCACCCAATTTAAACTAATGTGGCATCCACCAGCCTTTTTAAATAATCAGATTATCATTTTTTAAAATTATTTTTTATTTATATATTGCCGTTGCATATCTATTTGTAAAATTTTTAAATGTCTTGATATATAAGTTTTTATGTAGTTATTACATAATTTTCAAAGGCATTATAACTGTCCCGTTAAATTAGAATTCAATGTTATTGCTTAAAGGAATAATTTATTTTAATGCTTAATTCAGAAATGATTGTTTTTTTAGATTACTACCATTGCATTAGGTATCATTCTAATCAAATCATTAACACGTTGAACTACACTTTTAATTTGATGATCGTGCTCAGAAACACATTTTTTTAATTGTTTATAACTGTTATATAAAATTGAGCTTCAGTCGCATGTTTGGAAATGAAAATTAACACATTTTGTCACAATTTCCCTATGAAATCTCTCGACGACTCTAACCGTCATTTGCTCATCTCGACATTTCTTTTCTCTTCCCAGAGCAAATGATGGCTATAGCCGTTATTTGCCTACATATCGACAAGAATCAAACGGCTATGGCCGTTATTTGCTTACATATCGAAAAAAAAATTATAGCCGTCTAATTATTTGCCTACATATCGAAAAAATATTTGCGGCGAAGAGTTAAACATATTTTCTTGTGCATAATGTTTTTGTAATAAGATTTTAAATGGTAACTGTTATATGCTTGTGTTTAAAACATTTATTTTAAATTAATTTATTCAATCATTTGTGTCTTCTGTACAAATGCTGAATGTATTTCTACTTGTTAAGATATGATAAGCATATCATTTCATTCATATATCAACTGTTTCAATGCTTCCGTCTTTTTTTATAGGTCCAAATATAATGTTAAAAAATGCTTCCTATACATATCTGACATCTGTTTTTGTCCAAGATGATTTGCTGTGATCCAGATAATGAAGGAAAAAAGATGAGAACTTCATTTACTGATCAATAAAAAAAAAGCGTTTCATGGGGGAATCAGTCTTTCCAGAGCTGTGCTGGAACCTGCCTATATTTAACCATAGGACAAATCACTATGCATTCTTATTTTCTTCTTTTCTATCTACATATATTTATCTTAACTTTATTCATTTCAGATTCATATTTAACTGAAGAAAGTACTTTTAGTTTAACATATGGTATACTGAAAATTTTGTTTGTTTAAAAGTTGTTTTGCATAACAGAAGATAATAAACCTGTTTTTGAAGGATTATTTATTTATTTATTCCGAACATTAGCAGCGTCTATGCCTATAAAATTGTCTTGTCAATGTATTCGCTTAAATACATTTTTTTATTCGACTAGATTAAAAACACATTTAATATTGCTTATTTGATTGTATAAAATATAAATAATAATAATTCAACATATACTGAATTTAAGAAATTTTGCTTAAAACATACGGCAATTTTTATTTTCTGTTTTACGAAGAGAAAGAGTTGCAATTGCCAAAGCATTCAATCTAGAGATTTGGCAAATTTTCACCTTTCATTGACCTTCCAGATATCTTCTTTTGGATCTGTGTGTTTGTCTTTGAGCAATGTAATTTAGCAACACGCTGAGGGAGGCGGTCTAAATTTTGTGTACAGTCCAAAATTGTAGATTTTCCGTAAAATTTTTGTCGTATTCGTTAAAAGGAAGTTTACCAGCGTGTATGTGAGCAAAATAACTGAAAACATAGCATGATAAGATAGATGAATTTCGGTATATTTTTTTAAAGCGAGAATTCTATTTTTTATTAGATTTTGGACCAAAACCGTCAACGGATCGAATGTCATGAATTCATGTACCTCCTAACTTTTCTTCAAACTGAAAATAACCGTATGAACGTATAAGTTCCGATTAGCACTGAGATCTAAAAATTTTCGGAGTCAATGTTTTACCGCATTGCTATGATAATTGTCTTCCCTTTCAGGCTTCGTGGTTGAGGATGCCATCGTTCCCGATATTCAAATCATATAGTATAGTATCGCAGGAATCTCTCTTTAGTGAGCATCATAAGGAATTTAAGATTGTCTTTATTGTGCTCACTTTGATACGTTTTGATTTTGATTAACCGTGTATCGGAAACTAAACTAACTTAACTTTTCACGATCTACCAATTCTAGGCCAAAAGGTGGTGGTCATATTTTTGTGATCCTCAAAATGCAATCTGGGAACTTTGTGATAAAAGAAAATACTAGAAATCAGGCGCAGCAATTCATGTAATCAAAAGCTTTAGTTGCAATAACCATTACTCTTGGCTTTCATTCCATTACTCTTGGCATTTCATTACTAAATTATTTTAACCGAGTTATTACCTATTGTTCAATGTTCCTCTTGCAGAAATCTCTCATGATTTAAAAAGATAAGAAATGGTGCATGTAGTCCGCATTATAATACAGCCGGAAGGACAGCTCCTTGATACCAAACATCTAAGCTTAATATTCGAATCATCTTAATTGCCTGAATTTATCTATTTTAAGATCGTGCATTTGAAATTCTTGGAGATATTTTCAGTGTCAACATTTCAGGCACCTCAATCTAATTACTGCGGCTCTCTAACATGTGCGTAGTGTGCTGAAATGAACCATGCCGGCCAACAAGAAAAGAGCTTGGGAGAAAAAAATGCGATCATGACATATCCTTTTCCCATTCATGTAAATGATGGACATCTTCAAAGCAAACAATTATTAAAACAAAAGAAAATATTTCATGCCCCTAGTCAGACGTAAAGTTATATCACTGACACTAAACTCTAGAATCTGTTATTTTTATCTTCAAAAAATATTTGAAAATGCTGAGGCTGGAAGAATCTTGAAACTGCTAACACACTACCGAAAATCACTGAGAGCAAAAAAGGGCAAGCAGCTCTTCGTATATGATCTTGAGTGCAAGAGGCAGCGATGCCTATATTCTGTCTGACAACCCCTGAGCGAGAAGCTCGCTACGATAATTCTTTGTCTTTTTGGCAATATTTCATTGATCGTTTTTTTTTTCTTTTTTTCAGCATTTGTATTTTCGTTCCTCTTTTATTTTTACTTTTGGAGTTAATTTGAACATTTTGCTGTCACATTTGTAATTAAATCTTCCATCCTTCAGTAACTTTTAAATGTTTTAGTTTTTTGTACGAATTTAACTAGTTTTAAATTGAAACATATTGTAATTTTGATGAGGAAAAAGCAGTGTAATGTAATCAGCAATTAAATTTTCTTGCTTGGATGAAAAAATATTATGAAATGTATTAATGAAAACTTGATTTTGTTATTTTTGTTGTCAGTCAATAATTTATTAAACACAAAACAATTTTCTAAAATTTAACTGAATTGCACATCAAGATGTCTTCTTTTTATTTCCAGTTTTATAAACTAAATAATGATGAAGAATGTGATAAATTCTTATACAAAGAAGAAAAAGAAATGTTTTATTTGTTTATTAATGTTTGGCTTATAGAAAAATAATTATTCTGAAACAATGCAGAATATATAGTTCTGCTTATTAAAGGACTCTTTTTAGTGCATTTTAATTCATTGAAATCTCTTAATGTTATATTTCATGCTACATCATTGTTTGTTTTCAAAGTAAATATTTTACGTAATATTTGTTTTCTATATGCAGGGCTGTATTATTAAATACTAGGTAAAGTAAGTAATTACCTAGAGGCCTCCATTTCTTTTTTTAAAAGTAATTTAATTTGTTGTTTTCGTTTAAGTTACACGGGTCGTGTGCTAGAACTTATTCAAGTATTGTTTAATCAATATCGTTTCAATGAAAACGATTAATTAATTATTGTTTAAATTTCGGAAAACTGTTCTATCCATATTCCTAATTAATGAATTAAAACATGTTTTTTATTATGCTTTAAAATATTGTTTTATAATGTCGTATTAATAATACTTAAAAATTTACATTTGAATTACTTTGTATGCTAGATATTGAAATCAGTTCTCCAGAAAGTGGCTTATAATTGAAAGTTTTGTTATTTCAGTATTTCAAAACTTGCTATATAAAATTACTTAAATCAAGATTAAATTAAAATTAATAAAAAAAACATCTGGTTTTGAAAGTTAGGGGAAAAGGCGGCTCCCAAACCTTATGCTGCCCCAAACCCCTAGAATGCATAATCCATCCCTGGCCATCTGATTTTTAAATTGTACTTACTTGAGAAGAAATTAACTGTCAAACATACAGTAATTTACTTTTCTTCATCAGTTTTCGATCGCATAGTGTTTCAAAGAGGGCATTTTCTCACTTTTTTGACTTATAATTGAATTATATATTGAGAATTATAAATTTTATTCTTCATGCTCTTAAATGACCCCCCCCCCCTCCTTGAAATACTTCCATGTAGTTTGTAAAATTATACAAAGCTGTTGAAATGTTTCACTATGCCATATTTTTCTTTTTGTTGCTTGAATAACCTATTTTTCAACTATAAAATTGTTTTCAATTGTTCTTTAAGTAAGCTAAGAATTTATACAACTAAAATAAAATATTTATCTTTTTTTTTAAACGAATGCTTTCAAATCTCAATTTAAAAATGTGTAAAAGAGAGGATAATTAAAATTTAGAAATTTATTAACTATACGAATTAACATAAATATTACAAATTTTATCACATAAAATCACATGTCAGATAAAATTTAAATAAATTATATTGCTATTTAATTTCGAATATATTTTACATATAAACCAAACAGGCCTGTGAATTTGTATGTTATAAATATAAAATAGTTTGGCGTTCATTGTAGCAAGAGAACGATTTCCTATTTTCGACTGGGGTTCATCTCTGAGGAGCAAATATTTCGGTGAGCATATTCTGATTTGTGTGAAAATGCCCTTCTTCAACAGTCAGAAACCTGTTTTTGGCGTCGAAACTAGAACTTGCCCTTTGTAGCTCTTGGGAATTTCCATGGTATGCCAGTAGCTTTTGATACCTAAGGTGTCTAAACCACAAAGAAACATTTAACATTTTTCTCAAAAATCTCAGAATGCTAAAATTTGATAAATGTGATTTTTCTTAGAATCCCCATCAAAATTTTTAAAAAATCGACTTTCTGAAACTTCTGGCGCTTTTGGGCATGGAATTGGGAAACTCAACGTCCATATTTGGTCGTGGCCCAATTTCGAGAATCAAGAAAAATAATAGTCCCGATTTCAAGCTCCATTCATCCGATCAGGATGAAGAATTTGAAACAAGTTGGTTTATGTCGCTAACTAGCATTCCAAATACTTCTCAAGTGACAGATTTTTCATAATGGACACCTTCCTCTCTTACCATGCAAACCAAACTGCAAGGCATCGCGATTAATTAATAAATTTCGTCTTGTTATTAAAAATTTTATTAAAAAAATCTTATTGGCATTTAAAATTATGTAGCCATAATATTGCTCGCCGAGATACTAACAATGGGACAAATCATTTATGAAGTGCCTCTTTTTAACTTCTAATTTAAACTCAAGCACTCCTCTTACTCTGCACATTTATTTTAAAGTTGTGGCTGTATAAATTCTTGCATGAGACTCAGCACAGTCTGCTGTGTTTATTTGTCGCCTTGTATGTCATTTGTCAACTAGATCTCGATAACTTAATGGGCCAGTTTCCTTTACTTGGCGACTTTAGCGAACATAATACTTTCTGGGATTTGTATATTTCAAATTCTTGAGGATAACAAATAAAACAATTTATTTCCAGTAACTGTCTCTGGCTGGTACTTCCATGAACTCTCTCTCGTACCTTCAAAGACGTGCTTCCATGAACTCGCATATACTTTCAACTACCTTAATCTGAATTCCTACATTCGCTGAATATTACAGTTGGGGGTACTATCTATAATAATGTTGGTGATCACAGTATTATAGATAAAATTTTGTGGTCACTTCCCATAAAAGTATTATATATTACAGTTGGCTATCACTTTTGGTTAATTGTATTATGTATTACGGTTGGTAATCACTTTCCCTTAACAACATTATATATTACTGTTGGAGATTACTTTCCTTTAATAGTCTCCCATGCTGATAGTGGCAATGCGCTGTGCGGTTTTTATTCCAGTGGCAAGCTTAAATTGCATTCTCGCAACTTAAAAACTCCATCACAAAGAATTTAATAGTCTAAGAAAATGTTATGTTCCGTGGTGGAATGGAGCCTGTCACAAGAATCAAGAAAGACTATCGAAGAAATTTTGGAGGCACCTGCAATAGAAAATTTTGTCTTTTTTTAAATGAGCTTATGTCCATCGCATTTATCTTTGTAATTAAAGGGAATTTTGTGTTAATTTCACTCTATCCATCACATTCTCTTCCTCTAGTAAGTATTTCTAGAACAAAGTTGGAACAAATAATAGGATTTGTCGTTAAATTCCATTTCCTGTTTTAAACAAAGGAAATGTTATACATTCCGCTCTATTAGACATAGCCATTATTCTTGCGAATACACTTGCACATCAATAATTGAATTTTATAAACCTGATTTCATACAATTAAAATCCACTCGGAAAACAGGTCTTTGTTTTACACTGCCTTCAATATATTTTCATACATTTCTGAGTTTCGGATTTTGAACTGCATTGTCTCAAGTGCATGTTACTACTCCTGATTTAAATGGAGTCATATATACTTCGCCATTTGAATTAACTTCCCTTTCCAGTCTGTTGTTTAACAGAATTTGGACTCAACAGATGTTCTCTTCTCAATGGAGAAAGCTATTCTGATTTCAATATTCTGAACTACAGGTTAATTTTTCTATCAAGATGTATCTGCAAGATTGGCCACTGCTCGTCTTATTTTTGAATTGTAAAAACAGTCCCCATCTGCCAATTATTAAGTTAAGGAAGATCCACTTCGTCTTCTTTCATTATAGGAAAAGCACACGACAGTACATGTCGCTGTGGCATATTTTCAATTAATTTTAATTTTAAAAGACACTTGTCTGTTTGTAACGAGCTTTTTGTTGTATTGAACATTTCGAGTTCGTGTCGGCAATGTTTACTCTTGTCATTTTTTACAAGCAAGGAAATGCACGCTTTCAATCGTACTTCTCTATCAAATTCTTAATAATTTTCCTTTATTTGTCCATAGAAATATCTGCTTTGATGATCTGCAGGTCTCATGTAAAGGTTGTAACACGATCGGCAGTTACAAAAGAGCACCAAACTCTCAAAAGATGATGCGGTAACAACCGTCATACTATTTCTCTAGAAAAGATCTGAATCCGAATATTCATATTCGAAAATACTTTTATTCCTGTGATGACGTAATACGATTTTGGGAAGTACTGTTCGTTTCATAATCCCAAGATTACCACTTTTCGACGATTTTACCTCGCTACGGGACGGGATGCGGAAGGATGAGCACATTTCTGGAATTCATTCTTTGACCTTGATTTCCGTTCCATTACATACTTTTTCTTTCTCCCCCCCCTCCCTTTTTGTATGCGAGTATCTTGTCGATTCTGATCATACTGTTTTACTGTAATTCAAAATTGCGAATTGATTGATTATTTGGCTAATTCAAGTGGCAAAAAAGCTTTCAAGAGTAGCGAGAAGAATATTTTTTTATACTCATGCCCATTAAGGATAATTCAGAGTCACGCTGAAATCTAATTCTAAAATACATATATCACCCTTAAAATGACTACACACATCTTCAAAAATAATATACAAATTGCTGGAAGCCACCAGTAGTACCGATAGTACGTCACAATGACGAAGGTGTAAGGGAATGATGCATAAGGAGTACAGGCAAAGAAGTAAAATTGTTCGTAAGCGCTTTATAAGCCTTTCAGTGCAATAACCGCATAGTTGTGATACAAACGACGCATTTGGATGATTTTTTACGTGGTAGAATTATCGACCGTCTGGAATGTGGACATACCCAGCTTTAAGTATCCGAGGAACTTGGAATCGCCCAGAGTGTCATCTCCAGGTTTTGGCAACGATTCCAAGATGATAGTAATGTGAGTAGGCGTTACAGCATAGGTCGCTCCCGAATTACAGCGCCGAATGAGGACCGGTATTCGTCAGTTACTGCCAAAAGGAACAGACGGAGCACAGCATCAGACCTGTCTCGTCAGCTTTCTTCAGCCACTGGTACGACAGTTTCGGCAGACCATGTACAGATGCTTAGAGCAGATTGGTCTATATGGTCATAAGCCTGTCAGATGTGTTCCACTTACTGCAACTCACTGTCGCCTGCGGTTAGCCTGGAGTAGAGAGCATGCATTATGGACACCGCAACAGTGAGCTTGTGTGATGTTTTCCGACGAGTCCAAGTTTAGCTTAGATCATAGCTGTCTGATTCTCGCTGGACTTTCATATGGAGAGCGCCAGGTACCCGTTACCACCAAGAGAACATCATTGAACAACACCGTTACGGTGGTACAGGATTGCTCGTTTGGGGAGGAATTATTCTGGGTTCCAGAACTGACCTCCATGTTCAAATTGGAATTATGACAGGCCAAATTCATCATTCATCTGGACGTCATTCTGGAACAACATGTACGTTTGTTTCGGGGCGCAAAATGCGTATTTAAGGATGACAACGCCCGTCCTCACCGTGCAAACATCGTAAACGAATGCCTTCGATCGGTGGATATCAACCGTATGGATTGGCCAGCATTCTCACCGACTTGAATCTAGTACAGCATATGTGGGGCATGCTTGGCCGACGAGTTGCAGCCCGTCAACCACCTCCTACATGTTAACCGGAACTTCGGAGAGTATTGCTTGATGAGTAGTGTAATATTCCCCAAGATCAGATCGATTATTTGATACTCAGCATGCCTAGGCGTTGTACGGACTGTATTGCGTCGTCTAGGAGACATTCTATGTATTAACCATCATACCAACCATGTAATATTGATTTTTGTAAATAGGTTTTTTTTTTTTTTTTTTTTTTTTGTAATTTGCACCAGGGAGCAAAAAAATCGCAATTTTTATTAATGATATCAGACATATAGCATCTTTTTTGCTCTTTGCCTTTTGTTTAATAAATAAGCTTTACAAATAAGTCACATTTGTTTTGCTTCTAACTCTTTCTTTTCCTAAACTTGCATTATCCTTATTTTATGGACATGAGTGTATATGATATCATTAAATATGATCATGTTTATCTACTTTCATTGATCTTAAAATGTTATTAAAAAAATTCAATAACAAGTAAATGTTTTAGAATAAAAAATATTATTATTTTGTAAAAAAAATGAATTACCAGAAATCTTAATTCTTTCCTTTGTTTACTATAATTTATATTTAGGCCCTACACAGTAAACAAAAATAGCTTTAAAGTACTTTATTCTGAATTAGTATCTTTTACCGACAATGTTACGAATCGTCCGTAGTTTTTATGCCTTCCAATCCGTGTGCAATACGATTTCATCTTATTGTTAAAGGCAAACATTATATCCTTTCTCTCACTATCATTTTGACTAAATAAACGCATCCTAACACATGCGCAAAAGCGCGGAGTGTTTTACAAAGGGAGGGCACGGGTTGGGATTTTGTATGATGGTAGTACGCTTTTAAGATATTCTTTCAGTAAAATTTTAAAGCGCATTAGCCAGCCAGTTCCGTGAAAATTACCCTCAAACTTTGATCATAGCATATATACTTGTAATTTCCAACAATCGCTGGAAGTCCTGACGGCGCAATCGTTAGAGCACTCGCTCCGCGTCAGTGAGACTAAGATTCAATCCTGCACTTGTTTTTTTCATTAGCAAAAATATTTCACAATTTGCAAATAATTTGAATTAATATTCTTTTAATATTTAATGAATATAAAATGTTCATTCTAAGAATTCTTGAATTATAATTTAATTTTTAAAAGAAAAATCATTATAAATTTATATGTGTTTTTTGAATAAAAAAAGTATTTAAATTGTATTAACAATTTGCACATTGTTGAATTCAATATATTATTAATTTTAATAATATTTATGTTAATTTAATATGTTTTCAATTTTTTTAATGCAAAAATAAATGTTTATTCTCCTAATTCTGGATTATAATTCAATTTTTTAACGAAAAAATAATTATAAATTTAAATGCGTTTTAAAAAAAATGCTCAAAATTATTTAAGTTATCAATTTATTCATATTTTTAATTAATGCGTTATTTACTTTTGGTTATAAAAATTGTTTTTCTCTTAATACTCGAATTATAATTTAATTCTTAAAGGGAAAATAATTATAAACATAGATCCAAGTTTTTAATTATAAAAAAAATACTCAAAGTAATTTAACAACTTACAGATAATTTCAGTTATTTCGTTATTCTTTTTTTAAATCAAAAATATATGTTCGTTCACCTGCTTGAATTGTAATTCAATTTTTAAGCCAAAAAATAATTACAGATATAACTTGAATTGTGATAAATATTAATTATAATTACTGGCCTCATAAAAAAATTTTACTCAGTATATCTAGAAATGTATTCTACATTCATTAATTTTCAGTGGCGTGAAAGAACCAGAGTGGTAATAATCGTAAAATCATTTGGAACAAAATACATTTTAACATCTCGCATAATTGATAATTAATAATTGTTCACAAGAGAAACATTAAATAGATCTATAGAAAAACAGATTTCTTTTACATTCAAAAATATTTGTCTTCCGTCAGAAAGCTAGGCAATGTACCGAGGCATTCCATATTATGTTGTTAAAAATTTTGGACCATCTGCCTACGCATTCAATAACATGACGCCTGCTTTCTCTTACTTTTCGATTTTAATACTGGGAACGTTTGTTGCTATATTTAATAAATTATCAGCTGCTTACTTTATTATAAATACGGTTTCGTTGAGTTAGAACAAACAGTTTGACTTCATTAAAATAATAAATAAAATAAAGTAATTTTATATTTTAAGATTAAAATAATTATTTAAATTATTTATCGTCTTTAAAGTTATATTTTTACGTTTGAAAATTTTATTATAATTAAAATTAAAGTACCATCCGTATGAACATAATTTTGCATAAAAAATTAGTAACATACCAAACTGAAAATTGCTAACTTATTAAATTAAAATAATTAATATCAAAATTAATAAATTAATTAAAAGAAATAATATCGAAAATTTAATATATTAAGCTGAAATATCTGTAAGTTATTAATTCGATTTAAATATTTTTTTGTTTTTAAAAAACACATCTAAATTTATTTTTCTTTTAAAAGTTGAATTATAATTCAAGAATTAAGAGAATGAGCATTTTATATGCATTAAAAATTTAAAGTACATTTAATTTTTTAATTAATTCTTATTAATTATTATTTATTATTAATTCTTATTAATTATTAATTCTTATTAAAAATTATTTGTAAATTGTGAAATATTTTTGGAAGAAAATAAAAAAAAAAAGTGCAGGCTCAAATTCTGGCCTCGCTGACGCGGAGCGAATGCTCTAACAATTGCATCGTCAGTACTTCCAACGACAGTCGACAATTACAAGTATATAAACTATGATCAAAGTTTGAGAGTAATTTTCCCAGAACTGGCTGGCTATTGCGCTTTAAAATTTTATTGTATGAATATACTAAAAATCTTACAAAATGCAAAACCATCGTACAAAATGTCATCCCGAACTCAATTTTTAAGCCCGTGCCCTCCCCTTGTTAGAATCTGAAAATGAACAGTAATCTTTGATCTTAAACTCTCGCTTTCTTTCCGCATATTTTATGATTACGATAGAAGTGTGGAAAATATTTAAGTATTTTAAAAGTACTCCTATACATCTGGTCGAATCTGCTTTCATCATATTAATCTAGAAGTTATTCTTTCCCGCATCGATTAAGGACGAATTGGGTTAAGATTCTGACCGCGCTTATGTTTTGCAGAGATATCCACATTCTGCTTTAAAAATGATCTCGGGCGCATTTCGCACTTCTCCAGTAGAGAGAAAGCATATTATCCGCCACCAATTACCCTGTCATTTAAGGTGTGTGAAATCGCTCTCCTTGTAATATTTCCGAACAAAATCTGCCCTAAAAGTGTCCCATATTTTTGAAGACACTGCCAGTTGATCATCGAAGACTATGATGCACATCCTTCACTCATTTTTTTTTTTTTTTTTGCATGATTCGAATTTTAATAACGGCACCTTCAAGTCTTTATTTGTTGTGATACTCGTATACTCCTTAATTTTCTTTTTATGAATCCATTTTCGGAATTTGATAAAGCTACAACTATTCCGATTATTTACCAGAAACTTTTTTTACTACCACCGCTTTCAATATTATTCTTTATTCCAGTTTTCACAGTTGGCTCGAAATATCTCCTGAAAATTTCACCTTCTCATCAGCGTAATTTTATTATTTATACAAATAGCTTGAGAGCTTTGAAAAAACTTTCACACAACCACAAACGGATATAAAGGATTAATTTTGAAATTGTATTCTCTTTATGTCTCCTGCTAAATATTTTTTTCTGAGTGTCTGAGCATTTCTGGTAATGAATCAGTGGATTAGGCTGTCAAATATGCATTGTCTTTTCTGATTCGACGATTTTCATATTGCGAGTTAAGAGATATTTTGTGAGTGATATTTTTTCTGTTTAGCAAGAAATTTGAGATAAGTAGATCAAGAGCAAATTACAGTCTATCAAACCTATCACTGGTTTGTGGCCTTTTCTTCCTATACATCTATATGTATGTCTATATATGTACCACCATTAACATCAATACAAGCCTGATATCATCTAGGAAGTGACTAGCGTATTTTTCGAAGATGCCTGGGGTTTCATGAACAGTTGCAACAGCAACTGAAAGTTTTCCAATGAAGTCCTTATCAAAGTGATTTGGAGACTTGTAGATACTGCATTTTTCCACCTAGCTGGTACTTAGTTACACTAATTTGTTCCGCCTACATTTTTCATTTCCAACGTCATATTGCTCAAACAAAAAAAAAATGCTTCTTTGTATCTATTTTACCCACTTTTAGAGGTGTCCATGAATTTAAGGATACCCTGTATAGTTACCCCTATATTTTTGTCTATTTGGCAAGAAATATAGGATAAGTAGATTCAGAGCAAATCTCATTTTTAGAGACAGGATACCTATGTGTTCCACATGCTATACTGATTTTGCTGCATTTTAATCGATTGTTTTTCTTTTAAATCGTATTGTGATCATTCATTCACCATCATGAACTTTCCAAGACTTGCTGAACAAGAAGCACTTCCCATATCTTTTTAATATTATAAAGGCTATTCACTTTTTCGCGTGGTTTTAATGTTTTTAATTTAGTGTTTAAGTTTTGATATTTTTTATATTAAAAAATTTTGTCTTTTATTTCCATCTCTTTTACCGTGTCTTACGTTTAACAACGATTGTTTTTAAACAAAATACATCTTTCTCTAATACCTCTGAGTTTGAATTTATTCAAATATGTGGCGCAGTTTAAGCAGCAATGGTTTTTTTTTTTTTTTTTTGCCAAATAAATAATCCAAACCAAATCAAAGTTTTAGCTGAATTAAATGTTGAAACGAACTATTTGTGAATGAAATTTGACTTTTAGGCATTTCCTATAGCAAAAAGCTCACTTTTCTTCTTCATGTAAAGTTCTTGTGGTATAAGGTGTGAGAAGTCTTTAACAAACCGAATTATGGTTGTAAAGTTTAATAATCTGCTAGGAAATTTCTAGCTGGATTTTCATAAATGGTTTGGCTGCTAAATCAGTTTAATAGTCCCTTTTCATCTTAAAGGTCTTCGTTTGACTTCAGAGACATATCGAAATATTCCTTTTTAAGAATCTGCGTATAATCACTAATGAACTATCATCGCAACTTAGACACGAAAGACAATACACAGGGTGTTACCGAATTCGACCGACAAATTCAGAGGGGTGATAGTAGGCATCAAGAGGATTAAGAATCATCATGCAACATAAAGTCCCAATGTTGTATGGTGATTCTTAATCCTCTTGATGCCTACTATCAGGCCTCTGAATTTGTCGGCCGAATTTGGGCAACATCTTATATAAAGTATTATTATAAAAATTCAGTGGAATAAGCAAAATTTTCTTTACGACAGAATATTGAATCTGATTTTCGGTTCTTTATTAGCAATTGTATCATCATACTGACCATCATTTGATCATAGAGCTAAAGCGCCTTTAAACTATCACGATATTTTTAATAAGCGAAAAAGGACGCGAGAAACAGACGTCTCCATGGACAGAGATCAAAATTTCTACTTTAGATTATTTTAATAGACTTACCAAATGTAAACGTCTCATTTTATTAACTTGCAACTTTTTTCTCTCCCAAGTATGTAAATACCGGGTATAGATAGCTCAACTGAGCTTGAGCTTTATTTATTTTCATAGAATGCAAACAATGGTCTTATTGATCTACTTTAAGTATTTTTAGAATATGTGTGTAAGAATTTTTCTGATTTTACTTAAAATTTCTCTTATACAAGTACAGATTTTATATCATTATTTGACGTAGTTTAGCAAATCTTGCCCTTTGTGCCATTAAAAAAATTGTCCATTCTATCTATTCAACAGATCCAGAAAATCATTCTAACTCATGAAATCGAATTGCTGTCTGCAAATTTCGACTCAGAACCGATGCCAATAGACAACATCCCCAATTACAAAATTGAACGTGAAATGAAATCATCTGTAGTTGAAGATGCCATGGGAAAGAAAAAAATCGCCAATTGTTGAACAGCAACAATTACTTTCTTTTGATAAAATCACTTTGAAACACACATTAAAAAACAGCCCATTTCAGTGGGACAGTTTTTTTTTTTTTAATTATTCATCGACAAATGTCTTTGTTCATGAAAAGGGTTTAAAAAGACTGCGACGATTTTTACGATCGTTTGTCATAAGAATTACTTGTTTTTTCTTATATGTTTTTGTACATATGAGTTGCATCTTTAATTTTTGAGAATTTTTATTGCTTTTCTTTTAAAACATTATTGGTAAAAAATACATTTATTATTTTTATTTTACATTTCACTATATTTTGGCAACAGTAATTCCTCGTTTTTAATTGCTCATGGCTTTTATCATCAGATTTTAGCGTTTGTAATACACATAAAGGAGGGGTTTTTTTTTATCACATATTTGTCGCAATATAGATAAGTGCCGTTCTTGCCTTGTGACCATACTGAAAATTACAGTGTATGCCTCCTCCCTAAAAAAATTAAAATCTCATTTTTGAACAATACCAAAGCGCAACTCCAATAAACGAATAAGTAAGGCTGCGTAATGTTAAGACTATTATTATCACTTGTATTATAACTGATGCGAGAAAAATGTTTAAGTGTTTTGATATGCGTATGTCTGAAATATCTTTTCCACAAATGATGTATGCATATTTAGATATCTTACAAGCAAAATAACCATTTGATGAAGTCCTCTTTCTCTGAATTCCAGTCTGTTTTGCGAAGGTAATTTCCTGAACGAAAACACGGGTAATTAATCATTTCTAGCAAACTCTGAGTGGTGAGAACTGCTTCTTTTATTTAACAGGGCGAATTTTATGCAAGTCAGAGCTCCCGTTTGAACTCCTCCCTAAAACGTAACTACGCTGTGAGATCGTTGTCCTCTGGAGTTGGGCACGAATCGTACGGAAGCCGGTTTTTTGAAAAGCTGAGGGGGAACACATCTACAAAAAGACTCATCTGAGGGTGATACTCTGCCATTCTTTCGATATGAAAGGCACACTGTTGATTGGATTCATTACTGTAATTATTTTTGAACACTCTGTTGCTCAAAGTGAGTAAATAATTTCTCATTTATTTTAATATTTTGTGGGTGTTACTGGTGGAAATTTGATTTTCAAAGACGAAATTGAACATTGATCTCTCATTAAATTAATTAAAAGGGATGGAGAAAGATTCCTTTTGGTCTTGTGTGCGATTTTTAATTCCTTCTTTTCTTTCATTTCTTTTTAAAAACATGGGCAAATAATTTATTATGCTAATTCGATTTTGTTGGAAAATTTTATTCAGGTTTTCATATACTATATGGGCTCTTTTTTATATGACTTCACATTTCAGTTTAAAAATCAGCTAGGGTGAATTTTGAAATACATTTGGATTCTTTTAAGGTTTCTTTTATTTGAATAGATCTATCACTGAAATATTTTAAGATTTTTCCCCCGCACTGATTAACGTTGGGTGCAACTTATATTTGAAATTGAAATTCGTTATCTTGAATTGTAACTGCAATAATTTTAATTTATGCTTCATTACACAATACATAGTAATACAAAATAAATTGTTTTCTTGAAAGAGAATCGGAAAATTGATACAATTTTCATCGGAGAAAACGAGTAAAAATCAGATGCTTTTAATTCAGGATACGTTTAAAAACATGAATCAAATGAATGATTTGACATAAAAAGAACTAAGAGCATTTTTATTACGTTACTTGTATTTTAAATGTGTACGCAATTGGAAACGTTAAATTTCCTCTATAGGATTAAATAAGTATGATTAAAACCCGTCATCATTGACAAATAAGTATTAATAGAAAGGCAGTTAATCAATAAAAAACATCTGATATATAAGAACTGAATATGAACAATTTTTGACATATAAATGAAAAAAAAAATGTTTAATTTAAGAAAAGCTTTTAGAACTCAGTTGTTCGGCAACCTTAATTACATTTTTTTTATTAAATACAATTTGCTCTTGAAATAGCATAGATTTAATTGTTAGAGAGCGTGTTCAAACTCCTGCTGCTCATTTTTAAAATCGAAAGAAATGTACACAGAGATTTTGCCGATGGATGTTTTTTTATATATATATATATATTTGTTGAGGTTGAAAGAAATGGAAATTTATGCTGATAGAAAATCTCATAGTTTTTGCTAAAAAATGAGAATTATTTTCATCAAAGAATGAATTCTGAACATATATTTAGATATAATTATAGAATCTGAAAATATCCACTGCATTTCTCCATAGCGTTTAACTGATAGATGCCTGTAACACTGAAACGGTGACAAAGAAATTTAGTCGGAGAGAATTAAAAAAAAATATTTTTATTTATTTAAAAAAAGCGGTATAATCACATGATATGATATGATCAATTCCCTTCAAGTTATCTACCTGCGTGTCAAAAATTTTGAATGAAGGGAGTTCGGATTAATGAATCTCCTCTTTGACAAGGAAATTCAGAAATGATTAGTTGATGAATTCTTCATAAGGCACAATTTTAAAAGGAAATCTATTGAACGGTGCTCGTATATTCGATTACGTTGTCTAGCAAATGCGGAAGAGAGTGCTTCTTTTTTTTAAATTAAGGTATTTAGATATTTTAAAAGTACCGAATGGTGCTAATAAAATGAAAGTTCATTTAAAATACAAAAGTATGGATTCTATTTTTTGATGTTTCATTTAGTTTTTATGCAGTTTTGTTTAGCTAGACTTGCTTCACAATTTTTGATGTGGTAGAATTTAAAAATTTTTTACTCTTTCATATTTTCAATGATAATGTATTATTTTGATATTTTCAGAACTCAGTTATTAATTAATAGAGTCATTCAATTAAATTTTGATTCCATGTAGTGGCGCAACCTTGTAATAAAAAGGAGAAAAGTTTTACATTCTATATTATCTTTTATAAATTTGATACTAAAAATTAGAAAAGAATTTTTTTTAAATCATGTTTTTAGAACGCTAATAAAAATGTGTTTAAAAGTTATTTTTATTGAATTTATTATTTTTAACATTTTGTTTCAGTGTTTAAAAAATTCTGTTTAATAGTGTTAGAAAATTGTTTTTATATTCTTCAGTGCATATGGCGACCAACAATTTTCAAGCATTTGTTTATTAAATTGTAAATGGTGTCTAACTTGGCATTCGAATTGTAACAGATTTAGTGTATGCATTCTGTTTCATATACTACGGGTGCAATATTTTGTTTCTTTATCTTTAGGTGTTTTTTTCTTCCTTGTATGAAACCATAATTTATATAGATTCTAAATCGTTTAGTTCTCTGTTTTATCCCTTCCTTTTTACGATGCATATATTACTAAATATAGAATTTAGCCAGTTGTAAAATAAAATATAATCTGAATTTTTACACTTATGGCTACATAATATTTTTTCCAAATTACTTTGTAAACTTTTAATTTTTACAAGTAACTCTTCTTAGATTATTATATATGTTAACTGCCTCAAAATATCAGAAATAAAATACATATTTTATGAAAGTGACTTTGATAACTCTGATAAAAAATACCCAATAATCCTGCAGTTCACGATTATAATTATTTACAAAGTAAAGATGACGAACATAACAGAGAAATAGAAAATAATGATAATGAAATAAAATCAAGATTATAAAAACATTTATTGAAAAAAAAAAAGAATGTTCTTATGGATCTTGGCCAGAGCAAGGGATTTGGGGAAGAAAGAAAATTCCTTTTAATGCAGAACATTTTTTTAAATATTTGGAATCTATTGTTTGTACCTTCATCGACATTCTGGTAATCCTAAGGATTACATATATTCAAAAAAAAATCTTGAATATAGGTTTTCAGAACATTATGATATGAGAGACACATGAAAGAAATACACGGTTTTGTAGCAAAAAGAAAAATAGAGAGTTCCTTATGCACTCTGACAAAAGAAAAGTATTTATTGCTTTATGCATGTCAGTATGTCATAGAAAGAAATCAAATTAACATATAAGCTATAGAAAACGATATATGAGCTCCTGTTTTTTTCAATACTAAATCGCACAATATGTTTTTGGATACTTCATGTTTCTAAATTTCACCGGTAATAAAAAAATGAAATAAAGGCGATTGGGCATATAGTGAGCCTCCCAATTAATAATTTAACTCTAGATAGTGATTATCTCTTAATAAACTACTAATGAAATTCTATTCCTTTTTATTATTTCTAAAGGATCATAACATTATATATACTTTTCTTCAGATTTCCGTATTCATTTCAAAATTTATACAGAATCTACTAAAATAAATATTATTTCTTGTTTTGCATTTTGCTTCATACACCAAAGAATGAAATAATCTGTTGCAATTAGGAAAAAATAGTTATCCGTAATTGAGATTCAGTGATTTTCTTATACTAGAGTTTGAAAATGAAATAATATTTATATTGTGAGTTTTCAGATAATAGGATACTAATACATTAATAGGATGTTTTTGATAATAATATATTAATAGGATATAAAATAATATATTAATAGGATACAAAATAATATATTAATAGGATGTTTTTAATGTATAGTATTGAAATTTGATACATTAATAGGATGGGTTTGATGTATAGTATTGAAATTTAATACGTTAATAGAATGTTTTTGATAATAATACATTAATAGGATATAAAATAATATATTAATGTGATGTTTTTGATGTATAGTATTTAAATTTAATACATTAATAGGATGTTTTTGATGTATAGTATTGAAATTTAAACTAGAGAAACGATAACATTTCTTATATTTTTATTCAGATTGTGGAGCGACTCGGTACGGAAATGCAAGTGAGAGAATTGTAGGTGGACGCTTAGCATATAGTGGAGAATTCCCTTGGCAGGTAAGTGCATTTTGCTACTTGTATAATATAAAGTGACCGAAAATTAAGCGAATTCTATTCATGAGATAAATTCTCTAAAAGCGCAAATATTGAATGTTTCACCTATGTTCGATTTTTCTTCTTAACCGGTGCTTTAGTTTAATCATGGTATTAGTAAGTAATCAAAATAATTCTTCATTCGGCAGCGATTCAGTGTTTCAGCAATTTTTAATCCTTTCGAAATGTGAAAACATTGCTCTGCAAATCTTTCTGTTATCACCTTATGATGTGAAATTGGCATTTGATTGATTCGAATTCTCTCTGCAAACAGCCTTCCTGGGAAATTTCCTACTTTTTATAAATATATCTCTTTTTAAACAATTGAAACTTGGTTTGCACTAAGTTTAAGGCCCCAACAGCGAATTGGAAATAAAATGAGCCATAAAAAATCCCTCTAAACTATAAATATTAATAACAGAATGTTTTATTTTCATATCAGCGATTGCAATATAATTTTTTAAATAATATTTAGCAACATGTAAGAAGCACATTTTATCAGATCAATTTTGCAAGTAGCAATTCATCCTTATTTTTATTTCAATTTTTCATAACTGCAAGCTATTCTTCGCTATTCAGTTCTGCTAGTAATTTGTATTGATCCCAAAAAGTCAAAAAACTACTGTTTTGCGGTATTAGTATAAATATCTTACTTATATATATAAATAATGTGAACATTCATAAATAGTTTGTACACTGTAGAAGTCCATATTGATGAATAGATTTCTTCCCAGTTTTATTCACAAATATTATGAAGCATAGTATATGTTTTTAAAAAGTTTTCATGAACAAAAATAGCAATTTTTTTATTAAATGAAAATAATGCTTCATATATATGTATAAAAGAGCATTTTGTCTTTAATGTTGTCATTCCTAAAGAATGAAAATATTATAGATATTTTAAATCGTTTTATTTTATTTATTTCGAATTGCCAATCGCATTGTTTAAATAAATTTTGTATATTCTTTAAAAATTATTAGTAATTTAAGGAAGAGATTAGTTTTCGGTGGATTTTAAATTTGTAATTTATTTAAAAGTAACTAGATATAAATTTATTTGCGCAATTTATATTTTCATTGAAATTAAAAATAAAAATGCGGATAATAAAAGGATTTTGTGTATTATAGTATTTTATATTCATTGTATTACAAATATTATATAGATAAATTTAAAAATGCGTCTATTTACGCGCTTGTTGCTATTCTTTTCGAATACTAATATTAAATATATATTTACTTTCTTGCATAGGAATTTATACTTCGTTGCCTTCAGTAGCTGATATGATATATGGTAACCATAGGCTTTGCTTTGTTATAAGTGACAATAAAGTAACTAATTAGTTTTTTATTAATTAAAGATTTGAAAATATGATCATCAAGAGTATGGCCAATTATCTCAGCTAATTAACAAATATTTTTAGAAAGTATCGAATCCTTGATTTTTGAGATCCACGAAGTAACTTATTAAATTCGGTCTTAAATCCAGGAGATCCTATAATCTTCTCTTTTGATCTTTGCCATAAAGTAAATAAGTGAAAGAAAACTATGGCATTGTTACTCACAGCTAATTATATTAGGCGCCGCGGTGGCCTGATGGTAAAGTTTCGGCTTCGGAACCGAAGGGTTTCAGGTTTGAAACCCGATTCCGTCGAAGAACCGTCGTGTAAGCGGGTCTGGGGCGCGTTAAATCCGTCCGGGCCAAACGTGGTGTGGTGTGGAGAAGAAGGTTTCAACTCAGGTGTCACCCTCGTCATCTGACCGCGGTTAAAAATTACGATCTCCGTCCCAAAATAATCCCCGTGTTGCTTTAATACAGGACGTTACTGTAACTAAACTAAAAGATAAGTAATGAAATATTATTGAACATGATGTAAGATAATTTTTTTCCCCTCTCAATTTTCTAAAATTACAGACATTTTATTATCAATATTTAATAAAACAAAAAGTAAAGCATTTTGTTTTGATTATTTATAAAATTCAACAATCGTTAAGTGATAGAATACAGCATCGTTGCGAAGTTTCAAGTTGAAATAATTCTTTGAATATTAACAGTCTTCTGTTTTTCAAAGGTTTCACTCGAGTTGGATCATCCACAAAGAGGAAACATTCCACATTTTTGCGGAGGAGTATTAATTGATAAACAATGGCTGCTCACTGCTGCACATTGTGTTGTAAAGTAAGTTGATAGAAATAATATTTGCTTTTTGTAAATCTTATTTTTGTAAATATTGTTTCATTAGTCAGATTTTATGTATATGCACAACCAAACAGCAATGCTGGTGTGTAGACACAAACACGCATTATTACATTACACGCAGAGAATTTTCATCTGGAATTAGTTCGAAACTAAAAAGGCAATATATCACTTAATGATAATTTCAAATTGATATTTTACAACGAAACGCATAGTAGAAAAATCTGCAGAAATCTAGAAATTTACTTTTAATATTAATGCATCACAGAAAAGAACCAGTTTCGGAGTGCTTTAATGCTGGTATAATAATGTTTTATATTTGATAGAAAATAAACCTCCATATCTTCTTGAGTCACTAACAGCGAAAAGATACAGAGATGAGTTTATGTTCTTAAGAATATTAAGTGCATAATTGTTTTTCATGAACAGCTTGCGTCCAATGGAGCGAGCATCCTTGATCGCAATCGCATATGCAAACTGCTCTAGATAGAACAATTGTATTCATTCTTTTCCTACCAAAAAGTCTTACAGATCGTTAATATTTCTGCCACCGTGAGTTTAGAATTTAGTCGACACCCAGCTGACTGATACCGTCTTTCACACCGTCATATTAGTAATATCAGTAATCTTAGTATGTCATGAGGGCTTACCCACTTTGCGACGCACTACCCTTTAAATTTTAAACTCAAACAAAAAAAACAAAAAAATGTAAATAACCTATTTAGACATATAGGAGTACATAAATTAAATTTCGTGAAGATTGTCTTTATCGTTTCGATTTTAGGAGTGTTTCATCACCTGAAACACCGCGCCGCTAGAGCTCTAAAAAGTGCGACTAAGCGAGCATTGCATGGAAGCGCGAAAATGAATAAAATCTCTAGAATTTGAATAAGAAAAAGTATCACGTTATATCTGTGTAGCAGGTATAGCATAATCTAAGGTCGCAGCAGATCCATCTGTGTAGCAGATATAGCTACACACCACAAGGAGTTATGCTCAGATTCGCTATTGGAGGCAATTTTTGAAGCATTTTTAGTGTTTCAGTTAATATTTCGGTTATATACTCTATACTCTAACATTTTTAATTCAATTAATTTTATAAAAACATTCGATAATTATATTTAAAATAAAAAAATAAGCTTTAATGTATATATATTTAAAAATATTTACACTACATATGAAACGAACATTAGCGAAACTCAAAATAAAGAGCAGGAAACTCCGGTCAGCTCTAAGTAAAGATTGTTAAAGCTATAGATAAAAAAAAAAATCTAAACTTCAGACCCATAGTAGGAGTTGGTCATTTCCATAGAGCTGAAATTGAGATATCACTGTTTTAACTCTATGGTCATTTCCAAGATTTCTGACCCTCCCAAACACTATTTCTTGAATTGAGTTCATTTTCCATGAAAAAAGGAGATGAACAGGAAATGAAGAAATAGGTGTTCTCTTTCTGGCATAGCGCCCACGTAGTTACACGATCGGTACAATGTTTCAGCTGATGAAACACCTAATTCTATCCAACGATTATACGTATGCTTTCTCTATGAAAAATTAAAAAAAATATATAGAATAAATAGTTTAAGATACAGTCATAACATCGTAATTATTTTTTACTAGAAAAAAATTAACAAAAATAGGCTTTACATAGCATGCTATATTTGAAAATTGTGGACCAGCTTGATTTAAATTGTCATCTATTATTAAAAAAGAAAGTTAAAAATTATTCTTAAACATATTTTTTTCCATTTATAGTTGAATTTAATGATTGAAGTTGAATTAGCGAAATTAGTTCCGAGAAGTGGTACAATGCGCCTCAAACGGTTATCAAAGATTACCTAACTTAGCAATAACAAATCCCCATATAGAGAAATTTTGTTTCAGTTATTCTCATTTGCCAGTAAATTAGGATTCGTGCATGATATGATTTTTATTTTTCATGTAACTCGTTACTTATATATAGAATGTCTTAGTTGGTTATGACTTGGCGTCGCATTTCGATATATTAGCAGATTTATCTATCGTGTGTGTGTGTATTCATTAATATAAATATTACACGCAAAATTTTTTTATATCCCACTAGAGATGGGATGAAATTGTTGAAATGTAATTTCAAGACTATTACATAGATGTTACGCTCATGCTCTGTTATTTTTCCATCGTTTACATTTTTAAAAAGTTTTATACAAAGTATCAATCTATTTATCAGTATATCATAAAAATATTTAGCACAAATTATTAAATATTTTTATGCAAAGTATCATTTTAAACAAAAGCGAAAATGTAGTGATAAAATATAAGTAGAAGAACCTAATTTGTAATAGACACTTGGTAAATGTTCATTCACATTACTATAAACACAACATGAAAGTAGGCCAGCTGAAAAGATGATATTTGTGTTTATCATACTGAAACGAAGCTGAAGTTTCCTGAACAGATTTTTCCACATTATGGACTGAAAGTATCCAGGACTTATTACCACAATAACATAACTTACTAACAAAGATAATTGCGTTAGGAATCGAACCCCATACATACGAGGATATTTGTTGACCGGTGATTTAGTGTTCACTTTCAGTATATCTGCAGGCAATAAACTTTTTATCGAATGAGGTCACATGAAGCAAGTGATATATTCGCTTTTAGTCTTTTTGTATTTTTATTAGGTGCTTGTATGTATTATAATCAGTGATATCTATTGGTAAACATACGAAGTGTTTATATAAACGACCATGGTTTGAGGTTATACCAATTTGCTATTACTTTATTGTTATCATTTTGAAAGTTTTCCATTTAGTATTATTGAGTTATTCAGTGTATAAAGATCCCAACAGGGGAACGCTCCAAATTGCATTTTCAACATTCATTGCTTTTTTTTTTTGTTTGATTTGAAGAAATATGCTGCCGAAGCCCATCAGACACTTTTTGAAACTTATAGTGATGCTGCTCCGTCATATTCAAATTGTCGGTTTTGGTTTCAACGACTTAAGAGTGGTGATTTCGATGTAAATGGCAAAGAATAGCCTGGAGGACCAAAAAAATTTGATACAATCAATTGCAAGACTTATTAGACGAAAATGGGAAAACGTTGTAGGAAATGATGGAAAATATTTTGATTGATACCAATTATACCAATAATTATCAATTTTTCTCAATAAATGCCTTTTTGAAATGAAAAAATGATCAAAATACATGCAAGCACCTAATATAACAAAACACCAATATGAATGAGTGTCATTTCCTTTTTCAGCTAGTATTGCTACCATCGATATTATGGAAAACACTGTCTTGCTATGCGCTATCAGCCTTATTTTTTCACTATTGTAAGAAATAGTAGATATTCTCTAGTTTTACTTTAGAATTCAATACCTTTAAAAGTGATTTATATACAGGGTATCTCATAAACCTTGACTGTGGCTTTTATTCCTTAAATATTGATCATAGACATATACTGTAAATTACAAAGTTGCGTAAAAAAAGGTGTAATGAAATCGATTAAAATTTTCAGGGGATTAAACTTCAAAAAATACGACATTTAAATTTTTATACGGCCCCGTACAAAAAAATTTCCCAGTGAGTAAAATGTGCCCCATCTTCTAATCCCACTTTTCAAAATCATGTCGTATGTTCGTGTTTTAGGGGTCGTACACAAATTAACAAAGAAAGTAATGATTGAATAAATAAATAATAATTTTGCTATTTATTGGTTCAAAAGAATTATAAACATAAGATTTTTATAAGTTCATTGACTTTGCTATTTTTAAGTTATATTCTGTAATTCATGATATAAAATTTTAAAGTATTTTTCAGGAAGCATAGATTTTAAAATTTATATTTAAAACTAAAGATGTGAAGCATATTTTATTTCCTTATGATGCATTCCCGCGTCGTGTCATTTGCACTGAAGCTGTAAACATTTGCAATTTAATTTGTGATTGACCCTTCACCAACTTTGTTTTAGCATATCTTTGAGGGTTTTCATGATAAAATTCTGAAATTTTGTACATGACCTTATTAAAGGATGGGGCACATTTTACTCACTGAGGATTTTTTGTACCAAGTCCATATAAAAATTTAAATTTTGTATTTTTTTAAAGTTTAATCCCTGAAAATTTTAATCGATTTCATAATATTTTGCACCTTTTTTTACACAACTTTGTAATTTACAGTATTTAAGAAATAAAAACCGCGGTCAAGGTTTTTGAGACACCCTGTATACAAAAAAAAAAGTTTTATTTTCCTTGAAATTTCTTATATTAAATCTGCTTTATTCTTAAATTTTCGCAGTCCCCAATTCGTTTTGCCGCATCCAACATACTGGAAAGCTCGAGTTGGTGAACAAAATTTGAAAGAACAAGATGCAAGCGAGAAAAAGATCGCAATAAGTCAAGTTTTTTATTATCCATGGTACCATGGCTATGATAACGACATAGCTTTGATGCAACTGTCAGAACCAGTGCCGGAAAGTCCTAATATCAAACCGATATGTTTGCCAACGGAAACAGACAATTTTAGTAATATGGTGTGTACTGCAAGTGGATGGGGAAAGGTCGATTTCTGTGAGTAGCATTTTGTACTATTTGTGTTCCGGCGCCATGACTAGATTTATAATTTTAATTTCATCCTAAGAAATATTTCACGAAGCTTACACCAATAGATACTGTTGCTATATCGAGAAAAATATTAGTATCACTAATAATTTTTTTTTATTTTTATTTTCAAGAATTCTAGGATTTATATATATTTAATGTCACATGAGGTTGAAAAAATTATCTGTTGCTACATTTTTTAAATATGTAGTAAATGCATAAATGAGTACAATACACTTCCGAGTATCTTGTTTCCGAACTATCCGCCCTAGTTTTCTTTTATCGCAATTAAATGAGGAAGGCAAGGCGTCTATTAAGTCATCTATTAAGGACTTTTTCAAAACCTAAAAGCTGTAAGTTTTGAATCTTATCTTAAGGTTACCTTTTCATACCTGTGTAATCATTTGTCAGTAAAAAATAAAATCAGTTTGAGCCAATTTTCTTAAGAACTAGGCCTACGATTTATGTTAATGTTTTGTTTATGTTTCTGGCATTTAAAGTAGGCATTTCAAAACTTATGTTAAAATGTGAACAATTTATATCCTTTAACCTACTTTTTCTCTAATAAATTCTTGAAACGTGCAATGCAGTATATAAATTCCTAGTACAGAGCCTTCTACTTGAACTCGACACGTTACGTTTATGATTCACCGGGTCGCGGCTGCATTTACATTGTGATAAATGGAGGGCTTAGTACTCAATAAAAGTGAAACAATACGTATTGTAACAGTGAGTTTTGATACAAAAACTGTCTTCTGGCATTGGTGGGCAAAGAAAGCAATTCATAGAACTCCGGCCTATCCAGCATTTTTGTTATCCGGCCTGCCCTCCGCTACAATAGGGCGGATACTTGGGAGTGTACTGTATTCTGTTATAGAAATCATTTTTGGATATACCAAGCTGCTAATATGATTTAATTTTGCTTTAAAATAGACTTCGTAATATTTAACTGAAAAACGATGAACTCCGAAAATGAAATATTGATTATTTTCAAGCAATTATTTTCATGGTTTCTTATCTTATTTTCTCTATAAAAATCTGAGAACTTACTCTTCCAAAAAAATTCAGAGAATCTGTAATGACTGGTAAACTGATAAAATTAGGGTTTAAAAATATTAATTTTCTTAAATATCTATTTTGAAGAATTAAAAACGATGATTAAAAGATATTTCATATTTTAAAAATGCGTTGAGAATGGGAAAGCATGTAATTTAAAGGACTTTTTGATTTTCTCATCACTGAAAAAAATTGTCTTTTAGCATATGAGACAATGGACGGCTTTTTACAAAGACATACGTATTTTATTTTATTTTCACTTGTGCATTTTTCATTGGCGTTAAACGTTTAACTTTGCTTTATTGAGTTTCTAAGTTTTCTCTACCTAAAATATCTTCTAAGATAAAGATTGTGTGGAATTATCATAGGTAGTTATTGCATGAAAATAATTTGCGGCTTTCAGTCTATGTAAGTTATAGAAATTGTGTCATTCCAGGAAATGCAATCAATTCATGAACACAAGATGAACGCTAAACACATTGCGCCATTTTATTTTTGGAATTTTTGTGAATATTGTAGAGAAGGGCAACTCTTGGCGTCACAATGCAGCATAAGACAATGAGTAGATGACTTCTGTACTTACGTTTGTTATATAAAATGATTTAATTTTTATTCATTGTCCATTAGTTATGAAAAATTTTGAGTAATTTTAGTGGTCGTATTATCATTGAAATCTTTCCAGTATGAGACAGACCACAAATAATATCAAAAGGAATTAATATGTAAAAATATTCCTATTATACGACCTCTGATGTTTCAAAAACACCTTATTATTTTCAAGTGATACAAACTTTCTGTCTCAGAACTAAGTATCAGTCTTCACGTTTATCATCTCTGAAAACGGAACGACATGCGCAAATAAAATTATCAAGGAACGGAGAGAAAAATGCTAGTATTTATTATTATTTCTTAATAAAACGTAAAGTTGTGGATTGTATTTATCTAAAGAAAGAAAGGTACGTGATAGTTTTGTTTGGTTACAGAGACTTTTATTTTTTGAGAGTTAAAAGTCGTATAAACTCTGAACTATATATATCTATTTCTACAGAAACTAAGAGTCATGATTTAACCACTCTGATATCGGTTTGAACTTTTATTTATCGACTTTAGAAAAACAGGGGCAGTCATTAAAATTTTAAAGTTTTAATATATGTGATTTCAGAAATGCTATTATGAGTATTCACAAAAATAATTCCAACAAGAACGCTTCGAGCTTGAAAGGGATTCTCTACATATAACTTTAAATTATTATAAATAATTATTTCAGATTGACACAGTTTTTCAGTGAGTCTTTTATATTTATCATTGTACTTGTTGAGAAAATTAGGAATGGATTACGTATTCCCCTCAAAGTTGCTAGACACCATTCTTCTATAAAGTAAATGATTCTGAGTCATTAAATAAATTTGTCAGTATTATCTGAATATGAATTCGAAATTATCACTTTTTACCATATTGATCAATTACTGAGAAGAGAATTTTCATTTTAATGTCTTTGAAAACCTTCCTATTTACCATCAGTATTAATTCCATAATCTTAATTGTATTCTATCATATCAATTATAAATATTTTGTTACTATCAGACGGCATAAAGTTTATAAAATGTGTAAAACCTTTATAAAATATCAGATAACAGACGATAGATAATGTTAATGTTGTGAAATTCCTTTTGATTTTTCTTCACTACGTTAAGAGATAATAATAGATACTAATGAAAAATATTCAGGCAAATATATTGGTTAATTGCATTAATATGTTGTTTCAATTTCAGCGTCGAAAGCATCTGAAGACCTTCGAGCAGTCGGCATTCAAGTGTTTGACAATAGCCAATGTAATGTTTACACTACACATTTCCGCATTCCTATTCAAGCATGGCATCTGTGTGCCGGTACTTTAGAAGGCGGCAAAGGAACATGCCAGGTAATATTGTCTGAAAGATGTTATTTTTACATTATTTGGTTTCCATAGAAGTTAATCTCATTTAACCAAATGAGATAAGTGTCAAGTTTTTTTTCTGTACTTGATTGAGTCCAATAAATAAATAATTCCTGTGATATTACTTTTATTGTCAAGATAAAAAAAAATAGTCTGGTTTTCTCGAGAACAATCTAAAAGATAAAATATGTACAATAGCGATTATTACAGAAACTTGAATAGGGTATGGAGAAGTCCATAAGTCATTGACTACGTTGTGGAAAGTAACGGGTTAAACCTGTTACTGTAACAGGCAAAAATAGATTGATGTCTAAACCCGGATAGACACATAGTATTATTTAATAAGAGTTTCCTATTATTTTAAGATAATACTTTTCAGTTCTAAAATTTTTCTGTGTTTGATTTTTAGGGTGATTCTGGTGGTCCTTTGGCTTGTCAAACTGCAAGAGGTTGGGTTTTAGCTGGACTTACTTCTTTTGGATCAGGCTGCGCAAAACGCGGTTTCCCTGATGTCTACTCAAGAGTATCCCACTTTTTGTCATGGATCAAACAAATGCGAGGATACTGAAATGCCTTCTCTAAAATTATTTCATTATTTATTTATTATTTTTACATTTTGGGTCCAACATTCATCTGCTCTCTATAAAAAGAACAAAGTAATAAGCGTGCTCTTCTATATCAATGTATGGTGGTTTTATGTGCTGTATTTCGCCCCAAGAAAGGTAACATGCAATATTCATATGAATTCCACTACGTTGTCCAAAAATCACTAAAGGTAAAACAGTTTTTAAAGAAACTTGGATAATATGTTTCAGTGAGTGAAAATACTATGCAGAAGTAAGGTAAATAAATGAATTTTGAATTATTTCTTTGTCTATTTCATTTATGCTAAGTTTAATGCGCTTCAAAGATTATATATATATATATATATATATATATATATATATATATAGTGAAAAAGGAAGAGAATTTTTAGTTGAACGGCATCTTTTATTGATCTTATCGGAGTCACGCAAAAGTGTTCATATTCAAGGCGATATTTATTTTATTTGTCAATTCATGATCAATAAATGATTTGTCAGGGCTTACAGTCTAGAGGTCAAAGGCAAAAATAACAAATATTTTTTAAAAACCTTTTTCGATTATAGCCTTGATTGGGGTTTATTGATATTTCTTGTACCCTACATGATTATGCCTGTAGCCTAATCTTGATATCCGAATTACAAAAAATTACCAATTAAATGGGTAGGCCGAGATCAGACATTAAAAAGTTTGATCAAAACTGTAACTTCACATTTCCTTGGATTTATCTTACATTTATGGAAAGGAAGCTTTGAATTTAAAAACTTATATATTTTACGAAAGAGCAGGTACCATTCAGGCTCATTAAGGCGTTCAAGTTATAAATTTTTTACGAATTATAAGATTTACAAAAGGAATAAAAGTAATCAAAGATTCCAAGATATATTTATCAAAATAATAAAAGAACAATACTCTAAGTTAATGATTAGACAAACAGAAATTTTTAAAAATATTTATTATATTATGGTCATAAAATGATTTAAATATATTAATAAATTATTTAATCTATAGCTTGAGGCTACCTATGAAAATAACTTGAAAGCAGATGATTATTTAAAAAAAATATGTGTCTAATTCTCACTGCTCAATTAAATACTAAATTGCTCTCGGATATCAATTTTTTATGATAGCACACATTAATATAGATCATACTAAGTATACACTAAACACTCAAATAATAATATTACAAGCTTCAAGTGCAAAAGTTACATCCTTAACAAGGAAAAATTATGAATGTCATTCAAGTTTCGAAATGCATTTATTTCCAGTGAAGAGAAATGGTGTATTATGTCCATGATGAACGCAAATAATAAAGGGATAAAGAGATATTTAAAAGCAAATGGGATTATCGGCTGTATTATAACAGCTTGAAGTTGCCAATTAAAATCTACTTTTGATAAATAATCTATTCACACATTCTAATTAATCTGAGATAAGATTCTCACCTGAAGTTACTTAATTCTGTTTTGTAATAAGAATCACCAGATTTGATTTTGCCCTTGACTCTGCTGGGATGAAAAAGTTCTTAATAAAATTTGTTGGGAAAGTCAAGGTTCTGCGAGGTGACAGAATAGCGGTAAGGATGTTGACCTAAAAGTATCGTCAAAACAAGCTCCCAACCCATTCTTCAATTTGCAAACTGGTTTCTTGTAGAATTCCGGAAGCTGTAAAAGTAACCTCATGATTCTTTTGTTGACTTGACAGCTTTTCGATCCCCATGAGGTCATAAGCATGCCATACAGAATTAAAAGAGTAAGATTATTTCAGAATAAATGTTGCATCGAAATATATCTGGCGGGATTTTATGTCCCATGTTACTTAAAATTCTAATTTGACCCTTAGTTCCGGTTTTATAATATTCTAGGATTATCTTATTTTTGACTTAAACAGGGCACATTAAAAAGATCGCAGAACTAATGAACTAATTTTAAGAAGGTACATGAAAAAGTTCTTGTTATAGCTCTGTAGAAAATCAGCAGAGGAGTATGGTTATATAGAAAAGAAAGAGGTATGGTTATGTCTGCAACAATAATGGCCTAACATCTTGACATTGGCAATGAGCTTAGTGGTAACGTTGTTCAACTCACGGATTGCTCGGTTCATTGTCAGGTAAGCGTGATTTAAGTAATCACTAACAGCCATGGGCATAACCTCTACAACAAATCCCGATGTTAACGATGTGTGCTTTATTATCATGTAGCACATTGGCTTATTTATATTTAAAAGTCATATTGTTGTAACCACAACTCTGTGCTACGGTTTGTTGGTGTTCTACGGAGCTAATCTGAGAATTTTTTTATACCACTTTGTAATTTTTAGAAAAAGGGGGCCTGAAGAATTTATTTTCACAATTTTTACTCTGCACAGAACATAGTTTTTCTAATTGAGATCTTTGCACATTTCAGTAAGAAACACGTTTCTAACGATGTTTCATACAATATATAATTTTTCTTCAGTTTACATAGAGTTACTGCACATTTCAAAAAAGCGTTTTCTCTCATGTACAATATCGATAGAATTGAAAAAAAATCAACCAACTGTGAAACGATTAATAGCACCTTTAATTAATCTAATTACTCTGATTAATTGTGATGAAGTTCTTTCGAAATCTATGGATATTTTTAACGAGACAAAAATCTATTGAAATAACTTCATTTTTCAAGAAGGTCATGAAGGATATGATTAAATACGATTGAAATAAACTTCCGAAAATCCCCCACTTTATTATCCAAAATCTTTGGATTAAAATTTATGCACCTTATATATATTTAGAAATTTCGAGAGAAATATGAAATGAATTTACTACTCTCATTGAAGTTTTTAATAGTTAAAAGAGGAACAGATTTCTGAGGGGGGAAATAGACAGGTTTTAACGATTATGGTTATATTTAAATAATTGTTTCCCCTTGACCACAAAGAATTATCTTTTTTGTGAAAAGAAATATGAAATTTTTTTGGACTTTTACCAATTAAATGGGAAATTGATTGTAGGAAAATAAAATTAAAATATAAACAGAGGAAACTAATAATGTCAATACCAAGTACAGTATTTTGAGTATAACTTTCCTCTGATTATGTTGTACATGCTCTTCTAATTACTAAAGTACATAGATCTGTGTACTGAGTGCTATAAATAGAATGTCATAAAGAGACTAATAAAATATTTCCAATATGCTCTATAGCTATTGATTAGATGATGATTTTAGGTTCATCCAGGGCTTCAACAATTTAATTCATCTAACATTTAGATTATGGTTCCAGAGGATTCGTACATACCGAGACTTGGATAGCGGAAACCTTCACTGGAGCTTCCCTTTCAAAATTTTAAACTTTTATTTGCAAAAATAGTTTTGAAACATCATCATGACTTAAAATGTAACTGTAATTAACTGAATGAATTATTTTAAAAACAAATTACATTTTCTTTATTGAATCTATTAAGAAGACACATGTTAAGATGTAGGTGTTTGTTACAAAGCATTAAAAAAAGTTTTATAATGCTCTATTTTCCAAAATTATTTACTGCATTATAAGTAATCTGCTATATAAACGATTGCAATTCGTTAAATTTTGTTTGGAAAACAACATACTTTAAGGTGAAATTTACAATAGTTAGTCGAAATTCATACAATCCTATTTGGTTCTTGATTGAATAACTGCGTTCTATTAAGACTTCTTTTACGTTTTTTAAATACTGGAAGGTTTCCTCACATATATAGAGATATGAGAGAAAAGAAGAAGCACTATTTATATATTTATTTATTGACTCTAACTGTTCTGTTTACCAAAATGGTGTAAGAATGGTAGGCAAATGTGGATAATCTAAATTAAAAGTCGACTTCTTCACGATTAACTGGATGACAGTGCAGTAGTGAATAATAACATGGAAGCTGTGAACCATGCCATTTAGATCCAGATAAGGATAATCTCATACATGAAACCTTCATCAGGAGGTAGATGCCGTCATTGCTACCAAATAGACCAATAATTCTCTTCAATTTTTCTTTCAAAAAGGGCCAAATGATGCATTGCCTCTGATTTCAGCTCAACCGAAAAGGCTTTGTTTGCAATCTCAGAAAACTGCAGCATAAAAAAATTTTGCAATGTTATTTCAGCGGACATTATTAATAAACCAGAGAAAATTTTCTCCTCTCGGCTTTTTCACACATTTCTTTTAAAGAATATATTATGTATTTTCGTCATGAGTTATTTTGTTCTACAATTATAAGAATCGAGTTACTTGACGTTTTTTTTGATGAATTAGGTACAAAATGTTGTAGACATTTACAATTTTAATGAGTTTGTTGCATTTTCGAATTATCGTATTTACATGCATATGAATAGACAGACCAGCTGATGGCTTTCATATGAAATTTGATACAGACGTTTCTAATAATAAAATTATACATCAAATTTCATCTTTTTAGATTTTTGTGTTTTTGAATTATCACTTTCATATTCAATCCTACAGGCAGACGAACAAACTTTCTACTGAAGCATTTCATCTAAAATTTGACAGAGATCTACTTTTGGTAAAAAGACCAAATACTATATTTCATCATTCTAATTCGCTGCTGTTATAAGTTATTGGGTTCACAGACAGATAGACATAATTCCCAAGAATGATTTTTTCGGACTCGATGAAATCTGAAACATCCAGTTCGATGCGATTCTTTAAAAATGTAGAATTTTAGGAGTACCATAGTACCATCTGTCATTCTAACAATTAAATATATAGTTAAGATAATGATTTTTTAATAGACCTTAGCAGTTCTACTGTTTCGGAATAAATAATATTTATGAGATATTTATTTATTTATTTAATTGAAAAGGAACACTAAACTTCAAAGTTCAATCTTATTTCAATACTACAAAATGAACTATTATGGCCTCTATCGAAAACTGCTCGAAAATTGTTTTTAAAAAAATTGATCAAATCACACTAACATTAAAGATTAACTGAAACAATGACACCACATAATGAAAAATATTTTATTTGCAAACATTGTTATGTACAAATAAAGATTCTACGTAACAAATGAATGTGTACAACCTTTTTTACATTATTTACAAAATGAAAAACTAAACACTATGCTTTAAAAATAAACAGAAGATATAAATGTATTAGAAATTTGAAGCAAGTATTTGCCTGAAAGTTGTCGAACTTAACACTGGAATGATTTAAAAACAAACTTCTGACTTTTTTAAACAGTAACATGATTACTGACAATCCAAACATTAACTCTAAGTACTCTAAAAGAACCATTCCAGAAAGAACCACTCCCAAATTTCCCAATATTACATAAACAGAAAGAAAGGTATATTTAAAAAGCAACCCCTGATGTTAAAGTAAAAAGAAGAAGAAAAATATTTGAAATACAGAATACTTAGGTTGATATGAACAAAACAAAAAATTGTAAACCATTGGGCATGAAATCATACATTCCTCTTAAGATGAGAAAACTACCCGTTTTGTATGATCATACATACTCTATAAAATATATGATAAAATCTTATTCATTTTGTTTATTACGATTGGAATGGAAGTTCTGAAAAGCTAGCTGATATTTTTCAATGGGAACTGAAACTGAATGAAGAGTTCGTATTTCATTTTTTGAGCAGATAATTATGTTCATTCCTCAACTTTTTACCAGCTCTTCTCACAATACTATATGCATTGAAAACAGAAAAAAATATTTACAAAGCAAATTAAAAATTAATATGTCACAAATATATGGACTTTAAAATAAAAGTGAATTTTTAAATGAAAATGATAAGCGATTATGCTCATGCATATTCAACAAAAGCCATTGTTCATGAACTTATGTTAAAAATTAAATATTTTATAGTTTAAAATATGTTGAAAATTTTACTAAGATACACTAAATTTATTTAAAGCATCTCTTTAAAAAAATTATCCCGCCAACTTAAAAATTAATCTTTTTCAGCAAAAACATGTATTACTTTAAAATTCTGTTATATGATATAGGCCGTCACAATACCTTGGGGCTATATGAAGTTTCAGCTATTCTTGAAAAGGTGCGTATACATTTCAAAGACATTTATTTGCTTTGCAAAGTCTTTTTCAAAATTAAGAATTAAAAACACTTGTACCTATTTTTGTTAGAAAAGACATACTCAAACTGAGTTACTAAAATAAAGCTCCAGAAGAGGTTATCCAAAGCAAACAAGAAATCATGAAATTGTCAACTTTCATCCAAACCTGTAGGATGTCAGTGAGTCCGTTAACCATTTAGGTTCACCGAGTTACCTTTTTTAGTGATAAATAAGTTGTAAGGTATTATGTCCTTTTTTAATTGCATGTTCTTGTATTTAAGCGGTAACTTTTTCTATCCAATCCACATATTCAGAAACTTTTGTATAAACTCCAGGCAGTTTCGGTCTTGCACAGCCGACACCCCAAGAAACCAATCCCACTAATGTAGATCGGCCATTTTTCACTGCTGTTAAAGGACCTCCGGAATCTCCCTAGAGCAAGAAAAAAAGAAAATACAACGTAAAATTAAATGAAAAAATATATTGAGAGAAATTTCTCAACAATTATGATAAAAATAAATCAATATTGTTTTCATAGACTTTTATTTATCTTGATTTGTTTCGTGCTTCCATAGGTATAAGTTTGTAATGGATTTATCTTTCACTTCCTTGCATACTGGTGTTTTGTGATTCTATGGTTTCGATGCCAATGATTTACTTTAAAATTTTCAGAACTTGCTACAATTTCGATTCTATACGAGCGTAGCTACTTGATAAGAAATTTTCACTAGAAGAAATTATTTAGAAGATTTTATTATATTTAATAATTGATTTAAAAATTAAAGACTGAAAATGGAAACTAATTAACTTTTAAAAAATCTACTTTTTAGCACATTGATTAAAATTGAAATCATTATTTATTATTGATAAAATAATTCACTCTAGAGCCTCGACTAGATTACTTTACATAAATAAAACTTAATGAGTGCTTTTAATTGGTAATTTAATTATTTCTTTGGGGAGAATATATCATCAGTTTGTTCGAAGTGATAACTTTTTATATTTCGAAATTTAAAGGAAAAATTCATTAAAAGGAATCTTCATATAAATTTAAAGGAATAATTCAAGCTCTGTTCTCCATTTTGAGTGATTAATTATATTGAAATAAAATTCATACAGAAAGATGTGAAATACCCGTTGGTATTTAAATATTATTGGTTGTATATATCTTCTGGTAACTAAGCAGATTATGAGTTCTAGTTAAATTATAGTTTCATTCAAGATTTATCAAAAAGTTCATTTGTTAGTAGTTATTAAGAATTCTTAGTTAAATTAAATTCATGAGTAGAAAACAATGCACTCAGAAAAGCAAGGCAATTAATACGAAAAAGAGGTTATGGAAATGCATTCAGAGCTTATATAGCTCTAAAAAGGAATTTTCGCGAAATTCAGCTGAACAAGCTCAATTCTGAAAGACTTTTTAATTGTTTTAGTTACTTCTGTTTCATTAGATGTTGCAGTTTCACATGATACTGTTGAAGTTACAGAAATCAGACGTGGAAAAACCAGATGCCCGAGCAACTTAGAAGTTGCAATTAAAGTGATACATGAATTCAATAATTGCTTTTAAGAACGCGGAGTGTGCGTGTGTGATTGTGACGAAAAGTGATAAAGTGTTACTGCTCTTTGTGTATAACAATTCTAATTTTTTTTTTCTTTTGAGTCATTGAAGTAATGATTCCAAAGGCGATCGCAGCAGTTACCTTTTCCTAAACTGGAGATACGATCCGCCTAACGCTTCTGACAAAAAGCGTTAGGCGGATCGCACCTCCAGTTTATTGTTGTTAGTCGAAAAAAATATGGCTTTGAAGTATGACAGTTACTTTATAGTTCTTGTTTGTATCTTTTTTTTGTATACGCTTTGAATATATAAATAAAAATAGTTTCCTAATTTCAGAGTAAAATCCGCAAATCAGGTCTGCAAAATAAATGGTGTACTAGAATTACTGCATTACGTTTTATGATTTATAGTCTTAACAAAAACTGGTAAAATATAAATGGCTTAAATTTCTGAGAAATAAATTTTAGAATTTTAAATTTGTTTCATTGAAAATTCCGTTATTCGTATTTATTTGGCAGATTACTTTCCTGATCTCTGCTTTGAAATTTTTATTGCAAAAAGAATGATTTCAAAATATAGATGTTAGATGAAATGAAAAATGAATGTTTCTTTTCTTTGTTTCGATGAAATGAACGAAAGCAGATCCAGAATTTATAAATCACTAAGAGATAGAAATGTATAGCTCATCTTGTAGGAAAGACAATGAATCTGAGATTCTTTCATGGTACTGTACAAAAGCAGATCCAGAATTCATAAAAAATAAATGTATATTTCATCTTGTTTAGGAAAGAAAATGAATTTGAGATTTATAATTATCATAAAATTAAATAAATTTTTTGAGCAGGGAAATAAATCTAGAAAATTCAGATTAAAATTATCAACTTCTTAAAAGCCATTTAAACATTGTTTTATGCAAAACATAATATTTAATTATGATAAGATAATGAAACCATATTGATTGTCTAAAGAACAACTTACTTGGCAAGAATCTTTTCCACCTTCTTTGTAACCAGCACAAACCATCGTTGGAAAAATAGTTTCTTTTCTGCCTATACTCTGATACCATTCTTGGCACTCGGAGTGGTCAATCACCTGAAGCTCCACTTTTTGAAGAATTCCCGGAGAGTCTCGAACTCCTAATAATAATGATAAAAATATATTATAATTTATTGTAATGGGCGTATAATCACACGATTATCAATACACGCGATTGTTTTGCGACTATTTTATTGTAATCGAACTAAAATCATACCGTATGAGAAAACTTACTATACTAAAGTACAGGTCTTATTCACAGAATGTAAAGCACGATTTTTTTTTTTTGTATGAAGAGAGAGCTAAAAGCACAAAGCAACGCAACTGAGTTCAATTCGCTAGTGTGAGCCTAGTATGAGCTAAAAACGTTCTTACAAAATCAATTTACATTATCTTAACCCTTTATAGTCATAATTCCGGGACATTGACAAATAAAAATTTTTAGGGTTATATCATGATAAACTGATGATGCAAATACTAAAACATCAAAAGCTCTTTGATTTTCCCTTTAATAAGGGGTAGTAAATATACTTACCAGAGATCGTTCAGGGAAAACTGAAAGTGGTAAGCATACTTACCACTTAGCGTTAAGGGTAAAAATATCATTGAATGTTTATTGATAAGTATATTTACCACTCAACTTTAGGTAATTTAATACAACTTTATGCGTTTTTTTAGTAAGATATCATGGAATTCAAATTTATTAAAGCTTGAAACTCATTTTGCATTTATTAGGCTGGCTGGGATTGCTACAGTGCATAAAAATAAAACTTTTGCAGTCTGATGTAATTTTATTAGTAACATCTTAGCTACGTTTCGCTTTAAGAAATAAACTAAAATATCGCAAACTACAGTATTTAAATAATCAATACCTCAAAAATGAAATCAAAATATGCATAAAATTCTTAACGGGAAGATTCCGAATTTTAAGAAATTCCAACTGCGTCAACAGTTTTTGTTTATTTTTAAAAATGAATACTGAATTTCAATCAAATAAATTTAATAACAAATAATAATAATTAAATATAAGAAAATCTTAGACATAAGGAAAACACAACACAATTGTGTTACATGTCTGAAAACATTTTTAGGAGTTAAAATTTAATGGCAAACGCCGGAACTTAATGTGGCTATAAAATCTCTTGCGGCGTCCTGGTCTAGGGTTCGCGCGTCTTCCCACTGATCTGGGCGTCCCGCGTTCGACTCCTGGTTCGGGTATGGTTGTTCTCTACCCTGTTCTATCTGTGAGGTGTGTGAAAGAGCCCCCTTGTAAAAAGGAGTTGTGCAAGCGAGTATGTGAGTGCCATCTTCCTATGAGCTTAAGTCAGACTTCTGCCCTCGGATGCTCAGGAGTCCTTACCCTCAGTAACTACTGCACCCCTCTTTCCCCACTCTCTTACTTGGCTTAAATTGGAGTTCAATCCAAGGGGGGGGGATAAGCAACAACAACAACGAAAAGCCTTACATTGTGAACGGTCAGTGGTAAACATATTTACCAGTTTTGAATTTAAATGATTTTTAGCTATAATGTATTTCAGAACTATTAAGGTAGCTCAATCGAATTTTAAGCATCTGATTAACTTATTTATCATTTAAAAATACTTTTTTGAGCCCACATAAAAAATCTTTTACAGATGGTAAGAATATATACCAGAGAACTATAAAGGGTTAAACACAAAATGTTGAATCAGAATCTGATAGTCCAGAAAATGAAACAGCATTTTCAGTCACAAAATGAAAGAGAATTTTCAGTGTCCTTTTTTCCTAATAAACTATCCAGCTTGAACTTATTTGCATACAATTTATTTAATTTTCTCAAGAAAAGGGAATTATCTGTTTTTTCGGTTGGTTAAGAGTATTTTAGGAAAATATATGACATGAAAATATTCTTGTATCGTTTATGAAATCAATACATAAATCTGAGAAATGTATCATAAAATATTAAAATATTTTGCATTTATTAACTTCTTTTTGATGAAAAGTAAATCATTTCAAAAGAAAAGATTGATGGAATATATTACGTCTTACAAAATTGAGAAATAGCATTTATGAACAAGTGATTCGCTACCACTTGTTCTAGCACTATCCGTGGTATGCTCTAAATATATAATATTTTTGAGCACTTGTGGTAAATATTCAGTTACTGTTAAATCTTTTTTTAACTGCGAATTTTATTACATACAAGCTGGTAACTGGCTCTTGATGCCACATTAGAAATAATTTTGAAAATATCGTTCGAAATTTGAAATAGCTATCTTGTTTAATTAGGAATAACAGAAAGAATGATATTTATTTTCTTTTCGACAATGAATACATTCACTGAAATTGAATGATATATAAAGAAGAAGTATTAATAATTTTTATTGTATTTTTGACATTTTTATTCAAGTATACTTTAGGGTACACAATATTTTTTGTTGTTCCGTCGTCAGCAAAAACCAATTTCATGGCTGTCCGCCTTCTGAGCATCCAACATACAACTGGTCATGTGAAAAACATGGATTTTCTATGTTCAAAGAAATAAGTTAGCAAAGTTTGATCGTAGTCGGATGAACGGTACGTCAGCGCATAAAATACGACGAAACAAAAATTCATTTTTATATATTAAATATAGTAATTGTACCTATAACCTTCGCTCAAGTGCAAACAATAAGTTGGCAAAGTTTAATTACAATCAGATTAAAGTACAGCAGCGCTTAAAATACGAACAAAGAAAAATTCATTTTTATATATCAGATTTAGTACCAACTTCCTTTTATATCTTTAAAGCTGGAAACTTAGCAATATAGGCATGACTAACAAGAAGAGAACTAGCATAAATAAAAATAAAAATATTAATATCTTTAACAAGAAGAGAACTAGCATAAATAAAAATAAAAATATTAATA
>JAPMOR010063332.1:0-204685 GCA_026543865.1 Argiope aurantia | reverse complement strand
CTTTAACAAGAAGAGAACTAGCATAAATAAAAATAAAAATATTAATAGCTTTGCAGATTCTACTAAAAGATATCATGTATTTTTAAATTGTTTCCACGGTTTGGTGATTTAAATTCTGCAAGAACAATAGGTTAGGTCCACTACAATGAATTCTGTGATATCGAAAAGAAAGAAATTTCAAATCGATCATATTATCTAACGACATTGTTTTTTGTATGCACTCTTACCATATCGAGTTCGTCCCCATCCAGTTACTGTAGCTCTTTGGCCTGAAAAGTCTTCTCCATACTGAGGTAAGCAAACTGGAATGAGATGTCTTCGAAATCTAACAGGTCGTTGCAACTGTAGAAGCGCTATGTCATGTTGATAATTCGAAGGGTTGTATCCAGGATTCACGACCTTTCTCCGCACTGCCATTTCCTCGTGCGGATATTTCTCTGTTGTCTGTTTGATATCATGCTCTCCTAACCTCACTCTCAAGTTAGAAGTCTGAGTTCTGAGCAAAGTAATAAACCAATTTTAAAATTAAACTTACGATGTCTGTTAATTTTGAATAAAAATAAAAATGCATGTATAGAGGGTATATCTGAGCATGATTAATGTTATTCTTTCTATCGCATTTATATTTTTTCAGGTGAAAACAGTGCGTTAGAGTATTGATAATGCATTGCAAATGTAAAATAACATTGCATGTGATAAATGTAGTATAATACATGGTAAATGTATGTAATAAACGTTGTATGTAATGAATGTAGTATAATACATTATAAATGTATGTAATAAACGTTGTATGTAATAAATGTTGCTTGTAATAAATGAATGTAATGTATGTTGCATGTAATAATTATAGTAACATTGTAAATGTAAAGTAACATCGCATGAAATAATGTTGTATTTAAATGTAATCAACATTATTAAAATTTACAAAGAATTTAAAAAACTAAAAAAAAAGTATGCAGATGGCAAAAAATTAACTTTTCCTGAAGCAGATTTCTTATAATAGCATGTGAATAAAAATTAATAAACAATATCTTTTGAAAATATTATAAGAATATTTGTTTTCAAATTCTCTATAACAAATACATTTGTATTTAAAAAGAAGTGCTTTAAATGCTTTCATCATATAAATATACAAAGTTTAACACAATATGAAATTAGGATAAGGCATAAAAAGATAAAAATTAGCTTTATATGCATATGAATTATCATACTTATGAAAATAAGCAGCAAACAATTTTTATGCATGCATAAAAGGCAAAACTTCAGCCATCGCAGAGGTCTTACCAGAATTAATTATTATAATGGCATAAATGTACCAGCTGGATAAGATGGAAAATTGACGTACACAAAATTGAAATAAAATAAACTATAAGAAGAAAAATAAACATACGAATTATTATTAAAAGTATCCAGTATTTCAAAAAGGCAGGATTAAGTTGTATGTATATTTCTGTCATAGCTTCAATGAATTAAAAGTTAGAGAAGCAACTGCTTCTAAGCCAATGATGGGGGAAAATTAATCAAATATTTTCTATTTTAAATTTAAAAGTGGGACATTGCTTATTAATAAACCAGTAAAATTGGCTTACATCTCTTCATAACATAGGAACTATAAGCACAAATTATATATATAAAAATAGATTTTTAAACATTTAAAAAATTAAATTGCTTAGCATTGAAACAAATGATACCATGGTAAATTAATGTTTAGAACTAGAAGATGTAGTAAAAATTATTTATATATTATTATCAATTTCTTAAATGAAGGAAAGGCGTCTATGTTCTGAAATTTTGTCAAATAAAATTATTTTTTATATGCTACAAATTTTGCTAAATGAATTAGATAAAAAAATCTCATAAATAATCTTAAAGCATTTATTTCAACTCAGTTTTTAACTTTAATATCGTTATTGCATTAATATTATCATTATTAGCAATAAAGGTAAAAAAAATATTTGGATGATTGCTAGAAAATTTTGATTGTGAAAAATAAAAGCATGCCAAGATACATATTAATACATATATAATAAAAAATCATTTTAAAAATAAAAAATTTGCATGATGGAAATTGGTTCAAAAAAGAATTTTTCATAAAACGAAAATTCATTTCAAGTTAGTTTTGCAAATTTATAAGCATTGATGCAGATATATTATTGCATAATTAATGCAATAGTATTTTTTAATTAAAATAAAACCATGTAAACTGACCTTGCAACACAATGCGCTGCTGTCACAACCCATTGCCGATTAATAAGAGCTCCACCACATGAAATTTTTCTGTACAAAAATGACTGCTTCACAATAGCTGCCTATAAAAGAAAATGGATTTCTCACATCAATAGTAATTTAACTACTATTTATGATTTATATTTTTATTTCATAGGCTTAATGTTTAATTTTTTTACTAAATTTAGTTTTTATTTCATTAACATTTTTCCCTCTTATTTTTCAACAGTATTTGTTTAAAGCAATATAAATCTGTGAAAAGAACAAGAAAATAATTTTGAAATAAATTAGAAATTTATAGTATTCATAAAAATATAATAAAATTTCAACTTATTAATTAAAATTTCTTTGCCTTAAAATTTGCTGAATTCACAATCAAAATGTGTTATGTCAATCATTGAATAATTTATTAAAAAACATTTTGAAAAAAGCAAAAATATATAAATGGTATGAATCTCTGCCTAAAACTAAAAGAATATAGAAGAAATACGAAAAGAAAAAAAAAGTATCACAAATTTTACATTTTAATGCTAGTGGGAGTAGTCTGTCCGATACTTTCTCGCTTACTCTCTAATAAAGGTGTTATCCCTCTATCCTAGAATAAAATTTAGGATCTTGGTTAAAATCACGAATGCCACGCATGCTCAGATTTTTATTTTCACACATGACATTTGTGTGCTTCGTAGTATAATAAAGAAAACCTGCATTTTTTTATTAATAACATGCCACTAGTGAGCGATCTTCTGTGATTATTCGCTGATATGCGGTTAATACACAAATGCCAGAAAATCGAATCTGTATTTTTGGTGCCTTTCTTTGGAAGGGGGCGGGGATTAAAACCAAAATTTAACATAAGGTAATTGTAGTCAACTGTAGTCACAAAATCACATACCATACTTCATTTATTTAAGTCACTGCGTTTTTAAATGATCGCATTTATATGTACGCGAAAATGCAGACCCACAGAAGGGTCAACCCCTTGTCGGATTTAGTTTATACGGATCTATATTTTAGACGCTAAATGTGTGTACCAAATTTATCTTTCGTTTTTAGTTATTGTGTTCACTTATACTCGGACAGTCGAACAAAAAGTCTTCCACTGAATGGATTTTGTGCAGAATTTGATAGAAATCTACAATTTTGGTACAAAGTCTATATGCCATATTTCATTCGTCTAGCTCAAAGTGTTTTATGTGTTATCGTATTCACAGACAGACAGACGTGAAGTTTCTGAGTAGGAATTGCAATATCGGACCAAAAGTTCAATACCGGTATTCGGTATTTTTTAGATCTTAATACCGGGATGCCGGTTTTAATACCGGTATTTGAAATTTTCGGAAAAGAAAGAAAACACGGGTGTTTCTTTGTTTTATTTACCAGTTTTATTAGAGATTGTAAATATCACAAAAATGATTTGTAAATTATAAATTATAACAGTATATAAAGAATCACAAAAAAGTAAAGGAACATCTTCTTTATTTAAATCACAAAAAAGTGTTGTTGTTTCTGATTCATGATGGTATAGCTGCGCTATCAAAGATCTCTAAAAAGTTCAAAAACAACAGCGGATCCCTTAAAATCTCAAAAATCGTAAAATTTAAACATTTAAGAATATGATTGGGGGAGGCTTGATCTGCCTTGCACCAAGGACATTCAGCAAAGATCCTCCGTCCGTGTTGGAAGGTGAGGGATTTGGTGTGTCCACTTAAAAAACGAGAGAGCCGTTTGCTGTTTTCTAGAGATATTCAGACGATGACACCAACCGGTACTCTTACCAAAGTACCAAGGGTGAGCAGGTGGGACTCTTCAAAGTGCACTCGACTCCGTCTTTTTGATAGAGGAAATTTCAGAATAAGTTAGTGTTGCATCACCATGAAATATGGCAGCTGAGGCAGTCTTAGCTAAATTATCCGCTATCTCATTACCATTTAAACCAACATGTGAGTGAACCCACTGAAAGTGTATAGAGTGTTCAGAGGAGAGCCTGGCAATAATAATGTTTAGATAAACAAAAAAAATGTTAACATCACTATTCAGTGGTACTATTACAAATTTTTGAAATATGATCTTAAAAACATAATGCATCAAATGGACTGTCATTAAGCATGGAATGTAATTTTGTGCAAAAATTATCAGCTGTCAAAAACGCTCTTTCGGCATCTACGATAGTTGGTGGTACTGTTAGCACTTTGCGATTTATTTTTTCCAAATATTTACCTCTAAATTCCCTCATCTTCAAATAAATCGATTACTCGTCGGATGGTTTTGGATATAGTTGATTTCAGTATTGTATTTTGGTTTGCTGAATTTTTTTATCGCTAATTTAAATTTTTTTTCAAGACACATGAATGTCATCATAATCTCCGATAACTGTACCGAATTCTTCTGAATGTGGATAGGTTTGTGGGTAAAAATAATTTTAAGAAAATTTACTATAAACTTGATGAGATTTGAATTGGTTAGTCTCTTTTCTTCTTTTTCATTTTTAAAATCATTATAATTATGTAAATACCCTAAGACATTTTCTATTTCGGTATGCCTTTCTTCTGTGCGATTTTTCAATGTAATATATAATTTTTCAGATAGTGATGTGTGCTGTTCTTTCAGTGACTGCAACATGAAATTTATTGTTGCATTAGCTGTTAATAAATTAGAATCTCTCCGACGTAATGCCTCAACATCCAGTTTTAATATTAAATTATAACAACCTGTTCTAGATATTAAGTCGAATTCACTATCTAAAAAATTAATATGCTGATTTAAGTCGATTATTGCTTTTTGGATTGGATTTCTCAGTTTCAAATTAGTTCCATCATTAGGAGTAAACTGATCCAACGTGTTTTAGAATCTCCTCCTAAACATCTTCTTTCATCTTTCCTCTCACTCCTATTTTGTCAAAGTAAACCCATACTTACGCATGCTCAAAAGTTGGAGGGTTTTACAATTCATTGTCATACAGTATTTTACCACTTCTCTTGATTATACGATGCAACTTTGTATTAACAGTCTAATTAATTTCGTCCGTTAGGGAGACATAAAAACAAAAAACGTATATTATTTTGCTATGTTGGCGATAAATGAGCAATATAAACAATTACAAGACAATTAAAAAAATTCTAATAAATACCGAAAAATCGGTATTTAAACTTGTGAATACCGGTATTACAAAATTGTACAAATGGCTCAAAATACCGGTATTCGGTATTCCGATATACCGGTATTGCAATTCCTAGTTCTGAGATTTCGAAATGTGACGATTCATCAAAATCTCGAGTTCAAAATTTTTGATGATTACAATATTTTCTCTTTGTAAAACTTCATGAATGATGAAATAAAAAAGAGGACCCAAGTATATTCATAAATGTTTAGAACTTTTCGACGGAACTCATTTCAACAAATTAAATGGGTCTTTCATCACAAAATAGGTTCTCCTGCTACTTAAATGTAACACATAAAGAAAGTACAAAGGTTCATTTTTATATTCTATCACATCTATCTCTGATCTAATCTGCTATTAATAGCATTAGTGAAATGCATATGGAATGAGAAGTTTCTTTATAGAAGGGACGGATGTTGTAACAGAAAATTTTTTCCTCTATCGACGGGATGATGGCATATTATTGTCGCGTTAGGATTTCATTTCCCCTTTCACCTAAACTTCTCTTACTAGAGTAACCTCTTCATTTTTTGTTGTATCACCGTTTTTGTGATGACTTGACCTGCTGCAACGATAATCCGTGATGTCAAATGTGTCAATTCTTCAAATGACTTGGAAAGAAGCGAAAAGAAAATATTCTGCTTCAAAGTCAAATTTTCGATTTTAAAATGATGGTTATCATATTTTGCATGAATGTAAAATTTGAATAATTCGCATTTATTTTATGTAATAAAATGTTGGTGAATTCAGCTTCTAAGGCCAGGTATCCAAGCTTGATTGTCATTCCAGAAACCTCACAGAATTGGTGTGGTGTGGAGTGGAAGGTTGGATATCCAACCCCCGCAAATTTCCATTTATCTGTCGTCACCGAGTCAGTTGTAATGAACGAAGGGATGAAGGAAGAGGCTTGGAATGAGTAGAGAGGGGTTTGCGGTATGGTTTATCAAGGTGTTCACAGAGAGAATTGGAGTGAAGATGGACTCGAGTGATCGTGAGTGACCGACCTAAATGGTTGAGTTAAAAAATGAAAAGATGAAAATTATATTACTGCATTAACGTGATGTTAAGTCACATGGGCCGCGGTGGCCTGGTGGTAAGTTCTCGGCTTCGGCACCAGAGGGTTTCAGGTTCGAGACCCGATTCCACCGAAGAATCGTCGTGTAAGGGGGTCTGTTGCACGTTAAATCCGTCCTGACCAAACGTTCTCCCGCTGGTGTGGTGTGGAGAGGGGGGTGCGAGCTCAGGTGTCGTCCTCGTCATCTGACCGTGGTTCAAATTTACGAGGTCCGTCCCAAAATAGCCCTAGTGTTGCTTCAAACGGGACGTTAATATAACTAAACTAAACTAAGTTAAGTGATCGTGAATGATTGGCTGAATAGGCGGTATCTCAGGATTCCATTACAATCGACATATTTTCTTCTTATCTTAAGCGATCGTGAATGATCGGCTGAATAGTCGGTATCTCAGGATTCCATTATAATCGATATATTTTCTTCTTATCTTAAAGAAACGAAACGATCAGTTATACAGGGTGATTCAAAACATATCGTTCAGATTTCGTGGGAAGGTAGGGAATATCTCAGGAAATCGAATTCCCATAGGAAAGTATGTCAAACTTCGTCTGCATGGACAAAATGGACAAGTGAAGTGAACACATGGAAACAGTAAAATTAAGTGGTAACGAATGTGACCTTTATTCCAACAAGGTGTAGTGCGTTTCCATTAGATACTTTACAGTAGGTCATCAAAATTGCGACCATTTACACGAACACGGCATTCACAGCGCCGTTGCATCGACTACCGAAAATTTTCTAAAACGCCTGGCATATCACGAACAATGCCTGTGGCATATCCGCCGAGATATGTAGAATCAACATCCCGGAGCTAGCATAATTGTTGCGCATGATTACCTGAATCTAACATTTGGAGCTTAATGAATCGGCAGAGGTGGACTAGTCACTTGGCATCCAGGCCACCTGACTTATAGCCCATGGATTTCTTTTTGTGCTGGACATGAAAGACCATGTGTACGAGACACCCGTCGCCAGTGAAATGGACTTTGTACACTAATAGTGGGCGTCGTAGTTATTGTCTGTGATATATAAGGCTTTTTTGAAAGCGCAACGGTCAGTGCAACGGCGCTGTCAATTCTGTGTTCGTGCAAATGGTTGCAATTTTGAGCACCTACTGAGAACTTGTACTTTACTTTGTTGGAATAAAAGCCACATTTGTTATCACTTAACTGTTTCCTTGTGTTCACTTCACTTGCCAATTTTGTCCATGCAGATGACGTTTATGGACATAATTTTCTATGTGAAATCGATTTCCTGACGCATTTTCTACCTCAACACGAAATTTGAACGATAAGTTTTGAATCACCCAGTATATTTATGTGAATGTTTGAAAATTTTCTGGAATTAAAAGTACTCTTCTAAGGCTTTTACTTCCTAATTATTTATTAAAACATCATCCAAAGAAAGGATATCAGTTTCCAAAATGCTGAGTAATAACTGAAAATTTGCTTCACTGTAATATATACGCATAATCAAAATGTAGTAGTGATACTTACTTGCCAAGGTTGTTCCCCGAAATTTGCATTTTCTCCGCCTACTATTTTACTGTCTCTCATATGGCTTCTTCCACATTCTGAAAAAAAAATAATACAATAAACTCAGTTACATATGAAAGCTCGAAAGATAAATGATGAATTTACCAACAGAACTTTATTTATTTAGCATTAAACGCCTCATTAGACTCAACAGTGTATAAAATGTAACGTCAACCCTTTTTTGGTTGGTTTGGTTTAGTTATATTAACGTTCCGTTTGAAGCAACACTTGAGATATTTTGGGACGGACCTCGTAATTTTGAACCGCGGTCAGATGACGAGGACAACACCTGAGCTGGCACTCCCCTCTCCATACAACACCAGCTGGAGGACGTTTGGTCAGGACGGATTTAACGTGCAACAGATCCCCTTACACGACGGTTCATCGGTGGAATCGTATCTCGAACCCGAAACCTTACCACCAGGCCACCGCGGCCTACGGTCAACATTTTCTAGCTCACTTTAATATTCTTCATTTAAGTGTGCCAAAGGATTTTGTTCGTAAGAGAAATATTTTTTTCAATTATTTTTCCTCTTTTCAAATTTATCCTTCTTAATGCATTTGTAGGTTTTGCAGTTAACGTCATTGTTTCTTGCATGGACATGTATATTTGAATTGCATCCAAAATATGGAAAAACGATCATCACGAAATTGATGCAACCCCATCGAATCCTTCTAGTAGTTCTCAATATTCGAATTCCCTAATCGGAATGTCCATAAATGCAGTTCACGGAAACATTCCTCTGACGCCTATAGCCGTATTTCGGTGCATGACGGAAAAGGTAATGAGATTAACATTCGGATCCTTTGCGATTCAGGATCGCAGGACTGTTTACTTTCGGAATTTTTAATTCGGAAACACTTTATTTTTAACTATGATGTAAACCCTTGAATATCAGTTTCTGGAATCGCTATCTCAAAATTCAGAAAAGCATTGGGGAATTTGAAATTGTACATTGTGCTGTAAAATTAAATTTGCAGGCCTACATTTTGAAGATGTTAACAGACCCGCGATCTTTTCTTACTGTTAATTGAATGAGTTTCAATTGTTAAACAGATTGTAATTAATCGACTCTTGTTTTTATATACCCATGAGGCTGATTTGATATTAGAAGCAAATAATTTCTATCCTATTTCCAGAATAAGTGTTCAGAACCAAGAGTATAAACCCTTAGTCCGAAATATGGAGTTAAGTAGGATAATCGCTGGTAATATTGTGACAACGGGGTGGTTAATATCTCACTAACTATTTCTAATGATATTGCTTTTGAGAATAAAAAAAATTTCTGGTAACTAAAATTGATATAAAATCGAAATTTTAACAACCTAATTGCTGAAAAATATTCAATAAATAATTAAATTCTGTGATATAACGCAGAATTATACGAATTATTCATTTGAAAATTCCTTTTTTTTAAAGAATGACTACTTAATGAATCAATCAGCAGAGTTCAAATTATAGTTTGATTGAAGGTCGTTTCAAATCAAACAATTATTTGAACACTAATGGTTGATTCATTGTTAAGTTGCCGTTCTTTAAAAAAAAAAAAGGAATTTTCAAATGAATAGTTCGTATAATTTTGCTTTATATCGTTTGAAATCTATGGAAAAAATTTCCATACAGATTTTGAATTAGCAAATCAGCATAAAGATCTTATGTGTGAATACATAATTACACGAAATCATCAAGCAACCGATGTTGGCAAATATTCTCTTAACAGCCATGTGATTTTAAAAGATTCAAAAACGGCTAAAAATCGTGTTGTATTTGATGGATCGCGGAAAACTGATGGATCTACGTCTGTTAACTAAATTTTTGCTGTAGGTTTAAAACTGAGGGAATATAGTCGAAAAAATGCTCGAATTTAGAATACGATACGAAATAGCTTTTTCATGGCCGACATTACTAAAATATGAAGGCAGATTTTAGTGTGCCCACTTGATCAAGCTTACCATCGAATATTGTGGATATGTAAGAATTCTGAGCTTCTTGAAGAAATTGAAACTAGCACCGTTACTAACTTTCATGCTCACCCTTTCTATTTACTCTATGTTTAAAACAAACAGCTCAGATCTCTGAAAGGGATTATCTAGTTGCTGAAAAGTCAATCATGGACTGCTTCTATGCAGATGACTTATTGGACCTTACAGAAACGCTGGAAGATGCAGTAGAGGTATGTAAACAAGTCTTCTTTTTTTTTAACCCCTTAACTGCGGTGCTCAAAATTTATTCGTGCATCGAAAATATTATATTTTTAAATTTATAATCAGAAGTTAAGTCTTCCATAAAAGTTATGATTCGAAAAAAAATGACGAATAATCCAAAAAACCTTTTAAGTATTTTATGGATTCTTATTTGAATCAATGGGACAACGAATTTACAAAATAGGAGGGGGGGGGGATATCAGACAACAGAGAAAGCAACACAGGTAATGGGTTAATCAACAGATGATTTGAATTGAAAGAGATCTAATTAGTTGGACTGAATGCAAATACTAAAAACCGATAATAAAGATCAGGTTCTCAACTTCCCTTAAGAGACTCATTGTAAATTTTTGGGATTCAAAAATTGGTTTCTTTCTTCAATCCTTATTTGTATATTAATAATCCTTTCACAAATCGAAAGTATAATCTCGATGGAATCGCCAATGTTGAGTTTCGCATTTTATTTCCGTTTCAAAGGATAAGGCTTGTAATTCGGTCTGTGTGTGGTTCTCAGGATTATTATCTACTGCAACCTAATCTTCGACTTTATTAGATATACTAATGACTAACCTTTGTGATATATAAACAGAATTCAGTTTTAAACAGCAGCGAAAGTGAACATGCACTCTATTAAAGAACTTTTATTAAAGTCTAAGAAGAAAGTATGGAGACATTTTAGATATAATAAATGACATGAGACTCCGAAATTAAGGACATTAACATGAATTCAGAAGCAGATCGTTTCATTAATATAATCAGAAGGGCTCAAAATATATTTCTAAGATATTACTTAAGAAAAAGTTAGAAAAAATATTTTTGTAATAGGAAATTCAGCAGCATGAATCATAAAAAAAATATTCCTCAGGTTTTAGAGGATACGGTTATTAAAGTTACTGAAAAATAAGACGGTATTGAAGTGTTAGGTTATTTTGATTTCATAATGGAAAGAAAGAAAAAAAATTTACATCTGAGTTATGATAATCTATGCAAAGAAAATATATTTATAACCAGAAATTTTTTTATTCATCGTCTAGAAGGATTAGAAATGCGAATAACAAGATAATCATGGTCGAATTTAAGATTTAAAAATCATAATGTCTGATACGATTAAGATGTACTTGAAAGTTAATTTCACAATCATTATCTGATTAATGAGAAGCATGCCATCTTCACATACATTGTTTCACATTTCATTTAAAATACAACGGTTTTTTTTTTTTTTTTTTTTTTTTTGCAAGTATCCATCACCTCTTTACCCTTCACGGAGACAATTCAAGTTGAAAGAATGCAAAAAACTACAAATGATCACAACAGCAGTGATAGATATTATTAAAGTTTTCATATCGGCTTTGTATAAAAAATTACAAATAAAATAACTTTAGATGTAATTATAGAATTTCATTACACAGAATGTTAATTGCTGCTGTTTAAAACTGAATTCTGTTTGGATATCACAAAGGTTAGTCTCTAAGATATCTAATAAAATCGAATGATTAGGTTGCAGTAGATAATAATCCTGGCAACCATACATAGTAGAACCAATTACAAGCCTTATGTTTGTCGAACCATCACAAAGAGGAATGACCAGTTAATTTGTTGATACTACCATTTTTATAATTACAGGTGAGCCGAAAGACATGCTTACATATAAGTCAACTTCTCATCATTTTGCTCGAGGTATCCATCTTCCTGGAAGTCTTTTATATGTTCGTCTATTAATTGCATTAGAATCATTTCCAGGAGTTTTAAACTAAGTATAATGATATACTGGAATTTTTTTTCAGCATTCTCAATTTGAATTGTCACTGATTACAGATTAAGTTTGAGGCATTAAACGCGAAACTTTCTTTTTTTGTACGCTATATATCATGGTAATCGGATGATTGTCACCTTTGAAAGAAATTGTATAGAAAGACATGCCTCTGATAAGTTGCTTGTAAAGATTATTTCTGATAATAAATGGCGTTAAAAATGAAATTGTTTTATCGGTTTAAGAAAATTTCCTTTTATAGGATTAAACAGATTTTAAGTAATTTTATGTAAATTTATAAGCAATTATGATGTTAAGCTTCAGCCGTTAATCGGATTTAAATCCATATATTATTTATTTATATGTTAAATACAATGTGAATAGATTTTCATTTATTCGAAATTTATACCAATATTTTATGCGTCGATAAATTATATAAAAAAACAACGACGTGATCCACTGCTTAATAATTTTAAATTGCGTTTAATTATTTTTCTGCCATCTCTTAATGCAGTTGGAAACACTTTGACAGGTTTGTACTTAGTACACGTATGCTTCAAAATGAATGTTCCACTCATTATTTTAAAAATGTATGGCTATCTTTATTTCACTGACAGTTGGCTTGTATCAAAGCAACCTTTTATGAAGTCGAGTATTTTTGTATTTAGTTTTTAATAAAATTCATAGTTCCCCCTTCTCTTTTTAAATAACAAAGTAGAAGTAATTAGCTTTTGGCAATGAAAAAACCTGTGAGACCCCTTTGCGATAAGAGGGTCTCATTATGGGAGACTATGTGAGGGTCTCATTATGTGTAATTTCTAAAGTCTATGAAAATATTTCTAAATAATATGCTTCCCTGACGCTTTTTCATGCTGAAAAATTTCTTTTTATTAGATCCTAGTTAAAGGCAAATTCTTAAAATGCTCTGGGGCCGTGGTGGTCTGGGGGTAAGGTCTTGGAACTGGAGTTTTTTGGCTCGAGACCCTGATTCCACAGAAGAACCGTCGTGTAAGCGGGTCTGGTGCACGTTAAATCCGTCGGGGATATACGTCCTCCCTCTGGTGTGATATGGAATTTTGTAGAGGGTGGTGGTGCCAGCTCAGGTGTTGTCTTCGTCATCTGACAGTGGTTCAAAATTACGAGGTACGTTCCAAAGTATCCCTAGTTTTGCTTTAAAACAGGACTTTAATATAACTAAACTAAATTTAAAAACTTAATTCGTTGTAATTTAAAATTTAGCGCGAATTATGCAGAATGCAATTTAATACAGTCTGACCCTCCCACCCTCATTTATCAGAATTAAGTACGAGAGAAGAGTTCTTAAAATGTAAAGTATATTCTTAGAATAACAGTTTTCGATATCAAATAACCCTTGGAATTTAGTTAAAATTTATAAACTATTTTTTTATGAAACTTTGACACAAATCAATAGCTAACCAAGAAAAAGTGTGTTGAAATTTTTAAATTGGAAAACAACACTAAAGAATAATGGGTTCACATTATTTTCTGTATTGTAGGAACACATTTTAGATGCGCTCGGTGAATTAAAAAAAAAAGCTAAATAAAAATTGGCATTTAAGATTCATCAAATATTAGTTACAATTCTTATTTTTTACTCCTGCACATGATTATTAATATAATTATTTTAATTTCCAAGTTTTATAGGATGTCGATTAAGTAGTCATAAACTAGTCTTAACGAAATTCATACCATCATACTTCAACTTGTTTTATTTTCTCTCATTCCAATAATAGGGATCGAGAAGTTCATCTCTGAAGACAAATTTAATATTTTTACTTATATTTTCATTAATTGTGTCTTTTAAAATGCATTTCAAACAACACAATGTTTGGAATGCAGCATATAATTTCTTTTATTTTTACCTAAATGCAACAATTTTATCGAATCGAGAAAAGGCTTTTATATGAAGAATAAGTACACAATATTGTCTATTGTTTGCCAACGGATCTAAAACCCTTCGAGCTTTTGCGCATGCATTAAGATGGATTTAATTAGAAAAAAAATAAGGGTGAGAGCAACGTTGAAAGGAGGAGATGTTTACATTTAACAATAAAGTTAATTCCGGAATTAACATCCTTTCGCGTCTTACCCCTTAGTGAGATAGAATCGTCGAAAAGTGATCATCTCTGGGTACTGAAACGAACAGTAAGTATAAAAATATTTTCGTTAATGCAGTATTTGTTGAACTACTTCGGCGCGCATCGGAGGAGAAAAATTTATATTGTACACGAAAAAGAATGAGAGAAGTTATGAATAACACAGCAAAAGATTTAACTTCTCTCACAAATTTTAAATACGTTAGGGTTTATTTTAGTTTTCCATAATTTTTGCGCTTATTACATTAAAAAAATACCTTATTTCCTAATAAAGAAAATATTACAGCTCAGAAATTATAAGATCAAGATTGTTTTGAATTTTTATCTCAAATATGCATGAATTAGAATTATTTCTTAAACATGAAATTATGCTTTAATTTGCTGAAATAATATTTTGTTCCTTTGATTTCACGTAATGTCGTATTATTTCGAGAATCGGTTCCTTTTTGAATATTACTGTATTTTTTTCAACCCCTCTTTTGCATTTCTGATCGAAATTGACGATTGTGGCAATATCTTCCAATCTATATGAAATCTTATCCGTATAATCTATGATCAATTGCTTTTCATTAGTTCTCTCTAGATGCATTTTACTTACCTATTTTTTCTCGGTGGGAATGTATTTAGTTCACTTGGATTTCTTTTTAAATTGGAATTCTTTCCTGTCATTATATCCTTAGCCTCGTTTTTACTCAATAATCCATTTTAAATATGCTCCTTCAATTGGGAATATCGACGTTTCATTCAAAAATATACAATTTCCGCCTTTAAGAAACCTGCCTTTTGCCATTTATTCTTTGATTAAAATTTGGTTTGATTCGTTTCGTAAATTAAAATGGCTTTTATAATAAAGAGAAAGCTTGGGTCGATTCAAATCTATGTAGTAATACCGAAATCTAGTAAGAAAATAAGCAATTGATTTCAGTTTATTTTATTTCTGGGTACCAGTGAAAGATGATTGTTGATTTCTGTGAAATATTTAAATTGAGATAGTTTAATCAGTTATTTTTAAATAGCAATATTAAAGCATCTCAGTTGCAAAACTGTGGTTTTGTGAAAAAGAAAAGTTTTATCATGCAACAAGTTTCGTTAAATTTTCCATTTTCGTGCTTTTTTAAGTATTTTTGGAGATAATAATAGTTAATTGTTTTTCAAGAACGGGAATAATTTAGGAACTGATTAGCTAGTATATTGCAGATCTTTTCATGATAAATTATTTATGAAAGGACAACATATTCTAAGGCTTTCTGGAATTTTAATTTTTTCTATAATTAATTTTCTGCAACTTATTTAGTGATTGCTATGTATTTCACGCGTATTGATTGAATTAAACTTATTCTATTTAGGGAGATAAAAGTTTTCCATTTTGTTTCATTTAAAGTCTCCATAACAATTTTTTTCCTACAAATCGGCAGACTTCTAGTTTAGAAAAGTCAGTAGCAATGGTGTAAGGATACAAAATCCCGTCTTTAATCTTTAGGTTATTTTTTTTTAAATCTTAGAAGTTGATTGGCTCTAGTTGCTCGTCATGTTCTAAGAAACCTTCAAATTTTGACTTATCTCTTTCATTTGTAATTTAATACGGCAATTAATTACAGCCTTCGAGGGAATTCTTCTGACTCTTTATCATGCTATGAAAATCTCAATTTAATTGGAGATCTTTTTGTTTGTCTGGAACTGAAATGCTGTCAAGCAGGCCCTTCAGGATAGCGTCCGTAGAACTGTGCCAGAGTCTTTTGCCCTCTTCTAAGATATCAACTAATAATAAGTTGCTCTTTTCAGAGAAATAAGTAGCTGTTAAAATCTGTAACAACTTAATGTAAAGAATAAAGATAGGTTAAAGAACTTTCGCTGATGACCTTGGATGGAAGGAATTTTTGAGGGTATCAATAAAATTTTTACATAGAAATTATAGGTTGCAAAAAAAAAAAAAGTTTCCAATGATGGCTCGGTGCAAAAGAGAATAGGATGTGACACAAAAAATGAAATAACAGAAAAATGAGAGTTAATCATTTCATTGTGAATGAATTAAAAATTTTTTCGGCATTTTAAATGCTATATTTTTTTTATGTCTTAAATAATTTTTCATATTCCAGATTATTTTTTACGATCTATGAATGCAAACAACATAAAATGTGTCTGCATGATTTCTCACATTTGGTGAAGGACTGTCTATATGTTTATAGACAATCATGATAACAATATATTTTTATAGACACGGATATAGAAGCAAAAAAGGGACTCTTTAAAAATACAATCTCATGTAATTTACGCAATGATAGCATAATGAGTTTTTAAAGTTTGTTCCAAATTAACAATATTTAATTTGTCCCCATATTCAAAAATTAGTTTCAAAAGCTTATTAACGATTATTGGACTTGAGCATCGATTTCATCAACCGAATTGCCCAGTTTGTAGGTTTCTTGCATTTTAAATATGACTGTTCCTAAAACATCCTCAGATTTTTGTTTTTCAGAATTTGAAGTATATTAACGAAATCAATTCATGATAAATAAATGCACCTCTTATCTAAATTTTGTTTTACATCATATGGCAAAATGGACATGCGTTTGTCATCTGAAGTCTTACTCTATGTTAGGACATCATTTTAGATGGGTAGCTTTTTTGAGTTATAACATTAATGATAGTAACACGCGCAGTTTTTTCGTTGCTTTAATCCGAATGATAAAAGTGCCAAAACGTTTTCCAAAATTCCGTTACATACATAGATGTAATAGATTCAAATTATTACCGGTTTTTAAATTTAATATTTTTAATCACTTAAATTCAAACTTAAGAACCACTTTAACTTCCGAGTTGCTTCAGTTTCTCAAGCCTCTCGAAATGTAAGAATTCTAAATTATAAAGTTCACCTAATTACTTAAAAGATGCTCGTAAGGTAAATCAGCTCAATTTCAAAAGATAGTGCTACTGTCATTTAGTTCAAATAAACGTTGTTTATCAACTCAATTTTTAATTGCATAACAGCTATTAGAATCGTAATTCGAAGGATATTCATATATGAATATAAATGCATGAGGAAAATAGCTATTTAAACGTACTTAAAAATTAATAATTATAAGTATACTTATAATATTTAATAATTAACGTAAACTTAATAAGCACATTTCATATTTTTTTCAATATTTAGTGATTGAAACATCTATAAAATGTGGAATGATAGATAAATGTGCAATGACAGATTAATTTTCACACATTATGTATTCCATTTAGATAGCTTTTCTTGCAAATTCATAGTCCTAGTCATCTGACCAAACTAAGCGGTGGCCTGGTGGTAAGATCTCGACTTCGGAACCGTAGAGCTTCAGGTTCGAGCCCAATTTTACCGGAGAACTGTTATGTAAGCGGGTCTAGTACACGTTAAATCTGTAGGGGCCAAACTCCTGTTGTTGGTGTGGCGTGGAAGTCTGGAGAGGGGATGTCAGCTCGGGTGTCGTCCTCGTCATCTGACCGCAATTCAAAATTACGATGTCCGACCAATACAGCGCTCGTGTATCTTTGAATGAGACGTTAATATAACTAAACTAACCATACTTGAGTACAAAAAAAAAATGGAATTATATTCGTCTATGACCATGATACCTCTGCCTTCCCCCAGAAACAAATATAAATAAGAGTGACTATGAAATTTATGTTGTATTTATACCAAAATTGTAATTTTATATTAAATTTTGGATGGAATCTTTCTTTGGGTTTTATTTATCGATAGGCTAATATTTGTCACATTTTGAACCAAATACGCTTAGGTTGACTGTATTTTAATTTGTGTGCACACGAAAAATACAACAAGCTAGAAAAATAAAACTTCATATATGATCTTGGCATCAAAATGTCGGATTTGGTAATCGTAGGTTTGAGGAAAGAATAACATAATATATGATAGAAAAACACTCCAGTTGGCTTTGAAGCATCCGAAAAGGATTTATTTAACTTATACATAAATCTGAAAATAATGATTTTATAAAAAATGAATTATTTGAAAATCATACTGTAAAATATAGATTCAAGTATAAATTCAAAATTGTAGTAAATCGAAATAGAACTGACCTGGGAAAATTGAAAAAGATCTCTTTATAGCTTTGCTTTGTTTTAATAATAAAAAATTCTCACCTACGATTACGAATGTTTCAAAATAATATTTCGGCTAGTTGTCGCCAGGAGTAAATAAGAAATATATGTTAAATTCTAATTTTACCTACCATGGCATGAAACAGAGCACTTTCCCTTGGAATTATTCAACCTAGTTTCGTTCTTGAAATCTAACCATAAAATTGATGCGTTTTAAAAAGATAAATCAAGGGAAATTTATTCGCTCTTCTAATACATGTACTCACCTTCTTCCTTCAGACTTTTAGAAATAAGAAAACAGTACAATAATTAAGTTTTTATAACAGAAGCTCACAAAAACCAAAGGATGTGATCCCAAGTCAATACCAATTTTTACAATTCCCGTGCATCTCTAGAATGATGAACTCGGGTTTGATTTCAAAATGATACTTTTCTAATCGACGAATAACTTTCTGTTAAATAACTTAGAACTAATAACTTTTCCCAATGAAGAATTTAGGATACTGAATTTTTTAAGTAGAAGAAATTTCAAAAAGTTATAGATTTTTTGGTTTCTTATAGATTAGGCAGAAAAGCTATACATTTTGGTCTAAACTCTTTTCATGTTTTTAAAAAGAGAGAGAAACAAGACTATCATAAAATATTCGCCTTTCTGTATAAAACCACCGTGTATTTTGAATCGCTATTTATATTTGTTCATTCAAGTCAAATATGTTCACAACAAAATTGATCAAAATTTGCTTCATTACTCGGCAAACTGTGAGGAATAATTAAGACGGTTTTTCCATTGCCCAAGGCTAGAGGATTAAACAACTTGAAATTCGGTCTCAGTTAGTTACTATCGTTTAGGTGGTTAGAAAACCAAATGGCGAACGATTGCACCATAATCAAGTTTGTATTTCCCCTTTTCTAATGAGGTCGCTACCAGATGATGGGGGTAACCTCATCTGAACCCTCGGATCCGGAGGATTTCAGGTTCGAGACCCGATTCCACCGAAGAACCGCCGTGTAAGAGGGTTTGGTGCACGTTAAATCCATCGGGTCAAACACTTTCCCACTGATGTAGTGTGGAGGTTTGGGAGAGGGGAATGGAAGCTCAGGTGTCCCTCTCGTCATATGAACACCGTTCCAAATTATGAGGCCAGTCCCAAAATAGTCCTAGCGTTTCTTTAAAACGGGATGTTAATATAACTAAATTAAACCCATATGATGAGATTAACCTAACTGATGGTGACACCAGAAAGGTTTCTTCTTTCAGAAAAATCTAGGAAAGTATATCCCTAAATTTCATCCGGGATAAAGTCACGTTTCCACTTTATTGCCTGCCCCAAAATTCTGCTAGAAAAAGGAAACTTTAATCTTTGTAATGAATATCAAAATTTGTGAAATCAATTAAGCTCATTACAGATTAAATTTCATAAGTTTCTGATCTTTTCTCCCATTATCCCGTTCTATCCTCCGAGTGTTGATTGTAATGTACATATCTGAATTTTAGAAGCAGATTTTATACAAACGTTGCTTATTATTCTGTTTCGTATTAGGCAAATACTATTCCTAGTTAAGGTATGCTAAATATTTGTTAATTAAAACTTTATGTCTCAAAAATAATAAAAAATGATCCTCGTTAATAAAATTCACCTATCAAATGTAAAATGTAGAGACTGAGAAACGGTGGCTTGTATTACTGACCTGGTTCATTGACAAGATTGATCACAGATGGCACTATATTTCGGGGTACGCAACAACTCCATAGAAGTCCTCCGTTGCACAAATCAACAGGTCGTTTCCCTTGAAATACACAGCCTAATCCTATGTTACAAGAATAGCGAGTACCTTCATAATGACAACTGGAAGGCAGTGCTGTAAAATAAAAACAAAATAAACCATTTGAATTATATCTCTGCAAAAAAAGAAAAAAAAAACCTTTATAAAATTATTAGTCACTATATCAAATATTTGTCTAGAAGATGTTATTTCATTTGAGATTTAAAACCAGAATAAATCAAACAATTGTAATTAGTATTGCTTTACATTATTTAACTTTTTTTCATGATATAATATGCCTTTTTCTATGCCATAACTGATAATGGATAAGATATAACTAAATATCCAGGATCTACATTGTTTAGTGTGTATTTAAACCTTACAACTTTAAATGACGCTAATTCATTCTCAGAATTTCTACTGTAAGTCTTCCTTTTGCCAGAATCGAACTGAAAAAAAATGCTATCAGATCTCCTTTTAATTTTCCTTTTAATTCCCAGAGATGAAGCGAAAAATAAGTTATTGAAGTAATTTATTTTGCTAATCTGGAAACATAGGTTTAATGGTTGAACATGTTACAATTTCGGGTTTTAATAAAAAAAACACGAATTTTAATCCTGTATTAGATAGAGAATTTGTGAATTCTTTACTTCACTCTGTATATAAATTTAATTAAGAATATGAAATAACTTATCACGGTTAGTTTGTAGGCATTTTATTTTCAATCGTTTAAAGGAAATAAATTCCATATTTATATTTATTAGTTTTCAGCAAGCTTACAGAAAGTTTCAACTCATTTCATTTACTAAATATATTTACAAACCTCGCACATGATATTTTAGTAAAAAATAAATACTAGATAGCAATTCAATAAAGATATACAAATTTCGGCTACTGAGATAATGAAAAATACTTTACAATACCTCACCCTAGATGGCAACACTGAAGCAATAAGTTACATCAACACATCATTCATTATTAACCCTTAATGACCTAGAGTATCAATTTTGATACCAATCTTTTAAACCGAATGTTCACATTACTATTAGTTTTTTTTTATAGGTTGGCTGTACGTATTTTACTGTCGTATAATATTCTTTCCAACGAAATTTTTAAAAAAATATCAAATGTCATTATTGTTTTATTTTATCTATGACATATTACTTGCGCGGCAAAGTGAACAAGTAAACACATTTTACTAAAAGTTTTGTTGAATACAAATTTGATATATTTTCTTTTTCTGAAGAATATAAATACTTTTGAGGTAAGTGAATATATTATTTTCGCTATGATATAATTATTTTTTGCGAGTGCATGTTTTACTTGAAGAAACTAGTGCTATTTTTGAGTATCAATTTTGATACTTCAGGCATTCCGCCCTACATAAAACCTACCTACTAATTCTTTGGCTATTTTTCCCTTCATCTAGACCCTCAAGCAAACACAGTAATATTAAAAATAAATCACTTTCGTAAATCAGGCTACTAAGGGTTAAAATGACAATTTTTATGTAGAATTATTAGACATTATAAAGAATAAACAAAATTCACTTAAATTCTATTTCATCGTTGTCAGCAAATTTCTCATAAGCTACGATTTACGTCGGAAAAGGGCTATTTAGTAAACGAAAGCAACAAGTGTTAACTTGCGAATCCAAAACTTTCTTCGCATGCATTTTTATAAATGTACTGTCTGAATGTGTATTATTAACTGTATGCCATTGGTGAGTAATAGTTACCAAAGAACCTATTAATGTGGATATTCGACGATTTTTTTGGCGATTAATCGCTCAGATGCAAGTAATACAAAAATACCAGAAAACTGATTTGTATTTTGGACGTCTTTTTTCAGATCGATTTAAACCAAAATCTGGCACAGAGCTGCAATTATAATCGCATTATCACTCGCGCATAATAATAATAATAATAAAAAAAATCCTGTTTACATGTTTGTGAAAAACGGCCATCACCGAGGGACGGCCAAATCCTTGACAGATACGATTCCAGATTTGAAAACTATCTACACGTTAGATATTAAATTTGTGTGAGATGTTAAATTTGTGTTTATTCTTCTAGCTTTATTGTGCTAACTTATATTCAGATAACGGAACACATGAACAGACTTCCTGAAGAATAGATTTCGTTCGAAATTTGTCAAACCTACAAATTAGTTGCAAAGACCATATACCAAATTTCATTCGCTTTACTCAAAGCGTTTTCAAGTTATTGTGTTCACAGAGTGACAGATATAGTTCCAAAAGTCTTTTTCAGATTCGGGGAGTTGAATCGCAGGGAGTTCAAAATCTCGAGTTCAAATGTTTTGAAGATTGGAGTGCTTGCTCTCTGTATAATTCATATACAAGAACATAAAAAAATCGTTGTTTATTTTCTTTTAGTGGTAGAAAAAAAAATCGAGCCCCTTCTTTGGACATATAACCAGAAATAAATGAATATTATATGATTAAAATTTTATTAACTGTTTATGAAAAAATACTAATAATTTACCTAGTTTCCATGATTAGTATAGTGTTATAACTTATTGTCCACAGAAATGTCTTAAATAATAATTTTAAAAAAATGGGAATTTCTGAAGGTATAGGCTGAAATTTTTACGAAAAAACCTGTTCCAAAATCACTAAACCATTAAAACAAACTTGACACTTATGCATGTAAATTAAGCATATAAAGTGGGATCTAGTACAAAAATTGACGAGTTTTTAAAATGAATTAAGCAGATTAATAAGAAATAGGGTCGAAGTCTTTTTCAAATTACTGAAGAGGAACTAATGAAATTTTTGAAGGTGATTCTAATTAAATTGATTGATTTCATTTGTAACATTTTCTGCATGACTGATAATTCTCGAGTACTTTATGGCGAAGTTTTTTTGGGTTGATTAGGATATTTTTCTAACAGATTATTACTCATTAGGGAGAATGACCTGAATACTAAATTTTTTGCTGGGAATATCAGAATTCTCTAAAGAACTAATACAGAAAATTAAACAAAAAGTAGTACATGCTCTGTTAAAAAAATATTATAATATTACATAGAGTATTCTTTAAAAGATGAATAACTACTTCTTCAAATAACCTTTAATGTATGTCAGTGGAGTATGAATAATAATAGCTACATCCACATCCAAGTTACTTCCGTCCTTTCTAATAATAGGGGTTTAATTGAATGCCTGTCGTCGCGGCAACAGGGCACAGGAAACTGAGGTTGGCGTGCGAAATGTTTTCATAGGCTGCGGCCTAACCTCGTCTATAGTAGGTATATTCTTTCATTCAAGTGAAGTTTCTCGCTATGCCAAAAAGGAAAGCAATTACATGCCACTGAACCAGCGACTTTCCGTCCATGTGTTCATCGTGTCCCCCGGTACGGGAGTATGAATTATAATTATATATATCTGACAAACAAATGCTCACTGCTTTTAATTACGACGAATGTGAGGTACTATTAGGGATTGCAATATCAGACCAAAAGTTCAATACAGGTATTCGGTATTTTTTAGATCTTAATACCGGTAGTAGAAATTTTAGGAAAAGAAAGAAAACACAGGTGTTTCTTTGTTTTATTTGCCCGTTTTATTAGAGAGTGTAAATATCACAAATTAATTTGTAACTTATAAAAATTATAACGGTATATAAAGAATCGCTAAAAAGTAAAGGAACATCTTATTTATTTAAATCACGAAGTGCAAATGTTACTATTCAGTCTGTGGTATTATTACAAATTTTTGAAATGTGATCTTAAAAAACATATGCAACAATAGTTTTGTCATTAAGCCTGGAACGTAATTTTGTGCAAAAATTACCAGCTGTTGAAAACTCTCGTTCGGCGTCTACGCAAGTTGGTAGTACTGTTAGCAATGCGCGATATACTTTTTCCAAGTATTTACCTCTAAATCCCTCATCTTCAAATAAATCGATTTCTCGTCGGATGGTTTTGGATATAGCTGATTTCTGTATTGTATTTTGGTTTGTTGAAATTTTTTTTATTTATCGCTAATTCTAATTTTTGTTTAAGAGAATTCCTTTTCACTATCGATATTAGCATCATCTTAACCTTCGATAACTGTACCGAATTCTTCTGAATGTGGATGGTTTGTGGGTAAAAAATGTTAAGAACATTTACTATATCTAATTCAAATCTGATTAAGTTTAGTCTATTTTCTTCCTTTTCATTTTCATTTTTAAAACTATTATAATTATGTAAATACTGTAAGACATTCTGTATTACTGATTATCTGTAATGTTTACGTTTTATAATACCGCGAGTCTTCATTTTTAAATGTAAACATCTCCTTCTTTCCTCTCGCCCCTATTTTGTCGTCCCATTAAAATTAAACCCATCCTAACGCATGCGCAGAAGCGTGGAGGGTTTACAATCCGGTCAAACAGTATTTTATCACTTCTCTTGGTTGTACGATGCAACTTTGTTTTCACAGTCTAATAAATTTAGCCCATTAGGGAGACATAAAAACAAAAACGTATCTATTTTGCTATGTTTGATCCCTGAACATATAGTGTAAACAATTTAAAAAATTTCTAGTAAATACCGAAAAAAACGGTATTTAAACTTGTAAATACCGGTTTTACAAAATTGTACAAATGGCTCAAAATACCGGTATTCGGTATACCGGTATTGCAATCCCTAGGTACTATGCTAGCTAATATTTTGCAATGTTTAGAAAACCAATTGTTATGTGAAAGAATAGACTGTATGTACAGAAAACCATTTATTTTCAATGACTCTCTAAAATATTGATTATGCTTCAGAAAAAGTAAATTTTTTATAAAATTTGCAAAAAAAAAAAAAAATATTCATTGATACAGTCTAAAACCTCTACACTTTAATGTAAACAAAATCTTTCACAAGAAAACAAACTGCTATATAAATACAGTTTAAGAAAATTTATCAAAAATTATAATTTTAAACCTTTTCCAATAGACTTGACATAATTATTTTTAGGATATTGAAAGTCGAAAAAATGTTTGCTAATTCCTCTTCCCTTTCTTGACGATTAAAAGTCATTGTAACACCTACCAAATGGTTGTCTCTTAGTTTTTACAAATTTGTATTATTGAGCTGATTTTGAACTTAATTGTTAAATATTAATATTTGAATTTTATTTTTCCTTTTGTGCGGCTTGTAATCAATTTCATATAAAACGTAAATAAAATCTTATCCGCTCGTAGTTCGAAATGCATAATTATTGCATCAATCTTGATTATGACAGAAATTTTTCTATCATGCGAGAATGATAACTCGCCCCATTCGGAATAACCGTTAAATTGACTTCTTTATATGACATAAAGCCAACAAAAATAAATTTGCAGCATCAAAGTTTAAAAATGCTTATCTAGGTAAAACATACAAATCCATGTATAGGCTAGTATAAAATAGAATTATTTGTAGCAAACTGTTAGCGCAGACATGTTTAAGTCGGATGATGCATATTACACATCACAATTCTATTTATACTTTTGTATTCAGTGCATTTCACTGTTTTAGTACCATCTCTTTATATTATGAAAAATTTGTTTCTTGTTTCAAGGCTTGCTAGAGCTATTTGGGGAGCACATCTTAATATAATGAACGTGCGGTTCTATGAACCGGTAGCTTAGATTATTAATTACTAAGGCGCAACGTTCTTCTAACAACACGGAAGTTTGTCATATGATGCATGTTGGCTATTTCCCTTAGAAAGCTATATGATCCCCCTTTTCCACTCCGAAATATGCCGATAGAATAAGTGATCTTAATCAGCTACACCCTTTCTAACAGCTATTAATACATGAGAACTTTGTCACAGGAAAGCTTTTTAGTATACTAAAGTCGATAACAATTGAAGTTTACTAAGATAAAAATATGTGTTGTGTCAATAGGCGTATTCATAAAGTCCTAAACAGTATAAATTAAATATTGCCTGTAGTAAAATAAAAATGAGTGTTAAAATATAGAAAATTTAGCATCTACATTGACTATGAAAATTAGATTTGATAAAAATAAACAGAGCTTTTCATTGCCGAATAAAACTATTGTTTAGATTAATTTTAGATGAAAAATTCAAGTCCAATCATTTGAACATTATAAATTAAATCCTTACTTTTTTAAAATATTGAAATTCATTTTTCTGTTGCGATTGTAAAATGCGTAACTTATTTCTTCCTTATCGAAGACTTATTTTCTGAATCGTTCGTTTCTGATACAGTTTTCAATTCTACTCTTTGAAAAGAGCTCTTAGCATCTTTGAATTCCATACCTTTTTATGTTGTTACACCCAAATTAATACTAGAATAACTGTTACTGGTGTTTTTTGTATGCAGAATGATATTACATCTTTAGTTGCTTACAAGAACTCGTAATGACATCTTTGAGTATTACGATTGCTATAATCATGAGGTAACGTCTGTTATTTTTATTGATGTGAATGATCAGGCATGTGTGTAATTTATTTTTAACTAGTTGTTACCCAGCACATTGCTGCCGCAGAAGAAACAATTTTGGAAATATCGTTTGAAATTTGAAATAGCTATCTTGTTTAATTAGGAATGGTAGGAAGAATGATATTTATTTTCTTGTCGACAATGAATACATTCATTGAAATTGAATGATATATAAAGGAGTAGTATAAATAATATTTATTCCTTTTTTTTTACTTTATTATTCAAGCGCTTTAGGGTAGACAATTATTTGTTTTTCCGTCTTCAGCAAAAATAAATTTCTTGGCTGTCCGACTCGTGAGCATCCAACATAAATGCAAGCAATAAGTTGGCAAAATTTTATCGCAATCGAAACACGAACAAACAAAAATTCATTTTAATATATTAGATTTATTAATTATAAATGGGATAAAATTTGGAAAGAAAAAAAAATTATTTATCAAGTTTTTCTACCAAAAGTAAAAAAAAAAAATTAATAAAAGCAAATTAATTTTTAAATGTGAAAACTGGTTATTAAATTTTTGATGCCATTGGATTTCTGAAGAACAAAATTTTAATTAGCCGTGATTGAATTGCTTTTAGTTCACAAAATGTTTAAAAAATAACTGAATGTGCTATGAATGCGCGAACAAAATTTAATTGAAAAGGAAAATCAAATAAAAAAGCTAGGAGGAACTACTCACAGATAAGAATACTTGTTGTGTGTATTATAAAACAAAAATAGTAGTTTTTAAAGTCAAAAATCCAGCATATTTGTTTTAGTACGAGAAGCGTTAATATTGTAGCAATAACTTCAGGATAATAAAAATTTTTGGGAGGGAAATAACGTATCGGGATTGGAAATCAAATTTCTGGCAAGCAGATCGTTCTTAATTCGTCAGAGCATTACATAACAATTATTACATTATCTATTAAATATCATTTTAAGTAGATTCCTTATAAGAATACTACCTAATATTATGGACAAATTCTGCAAATCCTCTTCTATCACGATCACCAAATCAAAATCACCTTTTATTTACAAGTTAAAAGCGTATATATAGACACCAATCGGCAATTAAAATTGAAGAAAAACTCTAATTTGAAAACCACTGCAGAAATAAAAACACGAGAAACTTTAGGGATCATGGTGGCCTCAGGTCTGAGCTTCGTAACCGGAGAGCTTCAAGTTTGAGACCCGATTCCACTGAAGAACCGTCGTGTAAACGGACTTGATGCTCTTTAAATCCATCGGTGCCAAAAATCCTCTTGCTAGTGTGATGAGGAGGCTTGAAGAGGGGGTACCAGCCCAGGCATCGTCTTCGTCATCTGACTGTGGTTTCAAATTACGAGGTCCATCCCAAAATAGCCCTAGTGTTGCTTTAAAACGGCACGTTAATGTAACTAAACTAAACGAGAATACGTAATAACATACATGGGTAGATTTATCAATAAATTAAAGAATAATTCAATTTTTAAATTTTTTTTAAATTCTTAAGCTATTAATTTACTGCGTTGAGTGGTTTATGTTAACTTAATAATATTTTTATTGATAATCTTTTTTAATATTATTATGTTGGTGCTCAAGGGAAAGAAACTTTTTTTACCATCGACTTCGAACAACATCGGAATAGGCCGGCGTTCGTTCCGATTTTTCCTTACTGAAGAAGTAACTTGGATTTAATCGCTATTAGCCATGTTTATCAGTTTTATTCCAAAAATGTTTATTTGTCAGTTCTTTCTAAATATATACGCCATTGCATGTCTGGACAGTTGCATTGGTGCATTCACTGCGGTGGTATATGTTTTTTTTTAAATTTTTTTTATTCTGTTTCTTTAACTTAATCTTTATAACCTCAAATTTGAGTTTTTAATCCTTAAATACATAGTGATGTAGATCTGCATCGCATGTTTAAAATTTCATACAACTTTATGTAGCGACCTTTGCATAGGGTTTTTTCTAATTTTAACGTTACCAAAACTATTTTGTAGTTTCCCAACGCAACTAAAAACTTTGACAGTTTATTTCTTTATCTGTGACAATTTTCATTGTTGGCTAATTATCTGAATACAGTTTCATTTCGGCAGGTGTTACGAATTACGATTATTTATATAAAAAGTAGCAGGAAAAATTGTTTTTGGATAGAAACAAGGTAAGAGTAACGAATAACATTTATATTTTTGCGTACTGATACATTTATGCAAAAAAAAAAAAAAAAAAATGTAGCTTTTTTTCTTTTCTTTTTTTTTTGCGATGTAAAAATACTTTAGTATGCAAAATCGTTTCTACATAAGTTCACTAAACCTCATCCTTCGCTGCGTATAGATGTACGAAAAGACGGCGTTGGTCACTAACCAATATTTTCAAGCAGATTGAGGTATAAAATTCCATTATATAAGGCTACCACACAATGGTCAAGAAGCAAATGCAATGTCTGTTTATGTTTAAATGCTAAAAATAATTGTTTCATGAATTTTCCTGCTTTATAACGTAATGAGAGGTATTATTTATGTTTGAAATATTCTACTATTTTACGTAGATTTGTGAAACTCAAGAAGTGATTGCTCGTGACTGTGTAGAAAAGCATTAATATGTTTTTTTGAAAATTTAATTTTTTTGCATTTTTCCCATTAACTACAACCATTTCTGGGTTGATTTCAAATTTTATTTGCAAGAAATAAAAATTCATGCATTTAAGGGTTAATAATTTTGAGTTGTGAGAAAAGTGTTTTTTCCCCATTGACAAAAATGTAAGAAAGATTACTATGCTTGGATTGTTTTTGTTTCCTTTGTTTTCATCTGTTTCTATTTATAACAAAAGGATCTCGGGATATTTAGTTAATTCAGCGTTTTTAGAGGGGATCGCGATAAAGTCCGACTTAGTGTCAAAACAATTTTAAGAAAGCGAAATGGGAATTTCGAACAGTTCTCAATAAGAAAGAGGATTTCTTTTCTCTACATGATTCGTACAACGATAATGTATTTTTTTTTTTCGCGGAACCAGATAAGATGAAAATTATTTTTTTGATTAAATTCTAAAACTTTTTAGGCTATTAATTTTCGTTAAAAATAATCCAATTAAAAAAATATTTTCAAATGAATCGACTTTTAATCGATTTATTAACATTTTAAAAGAAAGTCTGAAAATAAAAATGATTCGAAAACAATATTGTTAGTAAAATCAAAAACATTTCTTTTCACCTGGCATTCATTTTTATATTTTTTCGCCTGGCATTCATTCACCTAAGCATTCCTTTTTATATTGCTTTAATTGATCTCAATAGAAAAAATATAAAAATAAATAATAAACAACAATTATATATTTCAAAATAATAATAAACAAATATTATATATTTCAATTGTTCTAACCGACCATTATTTTGTATTACTTAATTTTATTCGCACTTTTGAATTTTTATTGAAATAAAAATAAAAAGACAAACGAAATTTCCTGGAATTGAAACATGGCACCAATGAAAATTCTTTTTGAAACATTGAAAAACTCTGTTGAGAATTCTTTCAAAATTTTGAAGCATACACAATTTCCCTACTTTTTCAATGGATTTGTGGTAGACACAGTAATACAGCAGATACACAGATATTAACTCGTTTTTGAAGAACCACAAAAGATCAATAGAGCTTGATGATGAAAATATGGACACGACATGATGATAAAAATGATATAACCACTTGGAAGATCAAAATTAAATCGACTTTTGAGGAAAATTTTACAGAATTTGCACATTGTTATGCACTGTCGTGTGCAAGATGTATTCCAATAAATTAAAAAAAATTCCACTATCAGAAATTTTCAATTTACGATGGCGCAAAAAATAGGAATCCGTAGATTAAGAAACTACAACATTTGTTTAAATTTTTATTCCATAATAATAATATTTTTTCCGATATTTTTCCGAAAAAAAAATTAATTTCTTTCATGGAGAGATTTCCCCAGGTCACAGTTCTCCTACCTATTCTTGCAGAATAAAAATTTCCAAATCTATTGAATTTGTATCTTGAGTAACAATTTATTTTAATTCCTCTTTCTCTGTGGAAAGAAAAATGCATCTGAAAAGACAGTTATTCCCATGAAAGGTGTACTGTCTTGTATCTTTTTCTTGATGACTTGTTTTCTGATATATTATTATTTTGTCCAGAATTCAATAACTGCTTTCAGTCTTTTTGTAATTATTGTTAAAAGAATTTTAATACTTGATCTTACTTTATTGTGAATTTTATTTATTGACAGTTCCCATTCATAACATATGTTAAGGCTCGTGCCTCTAAATTCAATTAAAATCAATCATTTAGGTAGAAGCGATGTTAGTAGGATAGGTTGTACTGTTTTAAGCTTTTAAATATGCATCTGAAAACAAACAGATGATGGGTTCCAACTGCAAATGTAAAAATCATTATATGCAATCGCCCACCACTGTCTGTAATGCTGGGTAGAGTAAAAATATGCCCACCCTTTCAGTCTGCATCAAATTCCAAATTCCGTTTTGGCGCCTAACAATCGAGACATTTTCTTTTATGTTTAAATTGACTGACTTACTGGTGAGTGCTTAAAGCTAGCATGAATATAATTTAGTTATGGGATCGTAAATTTCATATTTTATTTACATTTTACATGTTGAATTACATGCAGAATTTCAGAAAAAGTTAACAAACTGACGTCTGCAATGTTTATTATTTTAGTGAACATTATAGAAGGTGAAGACCGCATTTCAAGGTAACAAGACTTTTATAGCTTACATATACAGGGGGGATTCAAATTAAAGTATTTCTATTTGGGACGCCCTGGTGGGAGAACCAGTGGACGTAACACCTTCATATTTGGAGGATATACATTTCAGGCAATAGGAAATTGATTAATGCAGTTAACAATTAGTTCAAAAAAAGGCCGCTAGGAGAAATGTGGGTCTTCGATTGGTTTGAAGGTAATGAATACGAAACACGACACCAACAATAAAGGTCAGAATACGAGGTAAAAATATAATAAACATTACTACACAACACAATCTTTCGTTAGTAAGAAATTTCAATGACAGTAACAAATGGAGGAAAGCAAAAACAGCAAACGAAAGTTTCACAGATGGTTTCAATATGGCCACCTTGCTATAGGGCTAACATGTTACACCGTGTTATAACATGATTTACAGCGGCATGTAACAGATAGGGTTCGATGTTGCATACGAGCAAGAGGATCTGGTTCTTCAAATCTGCCAGATCTCCCGTGTTTCCTTGATAAACTTTATCTTTGAGGTAAACCAAAAATCACAAGGGGTTAGGTTAGGTGAACGTGCATGCTATCTTGTAGGAAATGCACAACTGATAAGGTGATCCTGAGTAAAATGACATGGCAGCAATTGTTAAACCACACGTGCCATGCGAGGCGGAGCACCATCTTGTTGGAATATTGTTGTAGTGAAGCGTCCAAGCTACTGGAGTTCTGTAATGACAGAAGTTTGCAACATATCCCGATCACATGCTGCGGTTACGAAATAGGTTGTTGGTCCCTGTGGAGTGATTTCCTCAAAGAAAAATGGCCCAATCAAAAAGGTCGCAGTGAAGCCGATCCATACAGTAACATGTGGTGAACGCAAGGGCATTTGTTGAGCCTGGTGAGGATTCGCAGTGGACTAGATACGGCAGTTTTAGGTGTTCACTGTTCCGCATATGTGAAGGTGAGCCTCATCGGTCCATAGGATGTTCCATGGTCAACCATCTCCATCTGTGATAAAGAAAGTTAATGCGAACGTTTCATGCACATCGTTATCGGTTGATTTTAACTCTTGCAAGCGATGGATCTTATACGAATCATCGCTTTGAGTGCTATCCCCATGCATTTCCAAATTGTAGTGTATGGCAACTCCAGTTGCTATGATATGGCGCTAGCACTAGATGTCACTGCTGTGTTCGAATTGGCTTGCTCAAAACAGAGGTTGCGACGTCTTCAATCGCCTATAGTATCCGTGTTTTATGCCCATGGCCTGCTTTAACAGCAAAGCTGTATGTTTCCTCGAAACGTTTGACCATTTACCGCAGAGCACAAGGTGTTATTGGACCCATACGCAAAGATTTCTGTCCTCGGTACAAACGAAGCGCTTTGGCAGCGTTATTGCTGTTTTGATAAAATAAGTTTAGTAGCAACGCATGCTTCGGCAAAAAGCGAACCATCATCGTGGCCTAAAAATGTTCGGAACCTGTACGCTCAGTTTTTTATCAATTACGAACGACCTTTTGCTCGCTTATTATGCAAATTTTGTCCTCCTGTGCAGCTCGCAGTGTCGAACCGAATTTTCGTCTAGCTAGTGAAATTTGTACGTTAGTAAAACAATAATGGAGTTGATTACAAATACATCGTATTCTGCCCTTTACTGTTGGTGCCCTATTCATTACCTTAAGTCGATTGCGGCGCTACATTTTACCTAGTGGCCTTTTTTGAACTAATTTTTTTATTGCGTCAATCAATTTCCCGTGCCTGAAATGTATATTCTCCAAATATGAAGGCGTTACGTCAACTGGTTCTCTTGCCAGGGTATCCCAAGCAGGGATACTTTAATTTGAATCGTCCTATATTTACATCTAAAGTGCACTACAAATATTTTTTTAATTTCTTAAGCATTGTGTTAATATACATAAGGTTTTCGTTAGTTAATTTGTGACAATCATATCTGAGATATTGTTAACAGGATAGCAGCCCGCTAGATAGGTGAATTTTCTTATGAAATAAGACTGAACTTATAGTAGTTTCCAGCTATATTTCAGATTCTCTGGTTTCTCGCTCTGGCCCAAATAGTTCAAAGGGAAACCAGATCTTTCCTAGATTACTTGAGAACATAAATTAGACGATACTGCATTAAAACGCCAAATAAATTTGCCAATGAAGCTCATAACCAAATATCCAAAAAATAAGTTATAGAAATTTCACTGATGGAATCTATATCAATCAGCTAATTTTTTTTTCTTATATAAAATTTGATCCTCTTGATAGTATTGTTCTAGAAATTTTCCTCTGTGTAAATGATTGCACCTGATACGTAGAATGAATACAGCTAACGCAGAAATAACGATTGCAGATTACCCGGTTACAGTTTCGATCTAATAAGTATCAAGATTTGGGGGCATCTTCGGACAGCGCGTTATTCCGAAACATTGCGATTCGCGAATCTCATTGACAACTTGAAGCATGGAAAAAAAAAGATACTCGAAGATGTCTAAGTTACTGTGCACTGAAAAATGGGTGAAAAATTTTTTTGTAATAAATTATTCTTCGATTGTGCCCACAAAATTTAATGAACGCAGATGAAAAAAGGTGTTAACTACTTTACACTAAAAATCATGAAGATATTGCCTTATTGAAATGCTTGAAAGCTAAATTCTACCTTCGCCTCCTTTTTCTCTCTTTCAGTGTACCTAAAGTTGAAATGGTCCTCCTATACAGTACACTCCCGAATATCCAGTTAGCGACTAGCCAGCCTAGTTTTTCAAAAACTAAAAACTGTAAATTTTGACTCTTATCTTAGGGTTACTTTTCATATCTGTGTATCATTTATCAGTGAAAAATAAAATCTGTTTGAGCCAATTTTCTTAAGAACTAGACTTACGATTTACGTTAATGTTTTGTTTATTTCCTGCATTTAAATCATTACAGAATTTATCTTAAGTTGTGAACAGTTTATATTCTTTCTTACTTTTTCTCTAATAAATTATTGAAATATGCATTGCAATGTATAAACATATATAAACTATTAGTACAGAGCCTTCTAACGTAGCGTTCTAACTTCTAAGAAGCATTTTATTAGTTGAAACTTTTGTACTTAAAAGTCAGTATAAAAATTAATTTTTGTGACTTTTTATTATTGACTACTTCAGGAGTCAGTGTTTCCATAGAATTACCTATTTTATTTCATAAGACTTTGCATCAGGAAGTAAATATTTAATTGTAATATTTAAACAAATAAGTGCTTGCTCCACTTTTTTTTGGAACATCGAACTATTTTAATTCATCGACAAGTTGATACGTGAATATCATGGTGATGATTAGGAATTAAAAATTGCGTATTGAAATAATTTCTCTACTTCGTAGAGAATGTGTGCTCGAGGTTACAGGGCGATTTTCTAAAAGTAAATTTAATTACTTTCAAAATGTTAAGCATTCAGCATATATAATAAAGAGTAATTTAAAAATTTTAAAAATAAAGTAAAAACAATAAATTTTTCTTGCTGTTTGTTGGAAAATATTTTAATCCATTTTACTAATTTTTTCTCCTTATATTTCTCACAGTTTTTCAAATTTTCCGCCATATAGAAAACATGGGCGATTATTTTTTTTTTCTCTCTCCTCCTTACAGTATATATGGTCATTATCAGTATTTGTAATATTTTTCATTCTAAAAATATTTTATTTAATTATTTGTAAATATATTAGACTGTAAAAAACGCAGATTTTAAACGAGAGTTTCAAAAATGTCATTTTTTTATAAAGAAGTTTATAAGATCTTATTAAAAGCAACTCTCTCTTTACAAAAAGCACAAGACATAAAAAAATGATTGTGATGAAGAAATTTTAGATGATAAAGAGGAGATTCTCAATAAAGAAAACATTATTTAACATGTATTACTATACTATACTTTGACTGAAAAATTGCTTTAATTATGAAATATCTGTCTTAATAAAATAAATGTAATAGCATTTAGCTTCTTTTTTACTTTTTGAAGTACGAAGTGCTCAAAATGTAATTATTGTAACCGTCTAAAACTCGAAGTCGAAATATTTATTAATATCCGATGGAGTAACGGAAAAAATACATTTCTGGAGTTGTTTGTTTGTGAACACGAAGGCTCATGTACTCGCACACATCCACACAACGTGCGCGCGCACGCATGAACTCATTATAAACCGTGTCAAGCTAGATAGATGGAATTTCGAATATCAATTAGACATAGAATTCGTAGATCTCTATCATATTTTGGACTCAATCCATATAGGAGGGGTTTGTCCGTCTGTGCGCGTTCTAACATAATGACTAAAAAAAAGCAACGATCCAGATAGACGAAATTGGTTTGAGTTTATTTATACTAAAATTGGATATCTGTACCAAATTTTGTGCTAAGTTCATCAAAGGATACATTGTGTTTGTATTTTATTATGGGAATGCGAGGCAACTTAAATATGTTTTTTAAATAGAATTAGGGTGTGTGTTTTTTATCAAATTTTAGGCTGAATCTATCTATAAGAAGAAATACGTTTTAAAAATACCTACTGAATTTTCTTTTCAATACGACCAGGCTTAACACCAACCAGCGAGTGTGTTCTTTTTTCGATTTTCTCGTATATTTGTTGTACTAGTTTTTTTTTTTTTGCATATTATGGACTTGCATACCGTGGTACAATCATGCTATATAAGTTACCTTCATCTACATAAAATTTTATACCACATTTCAAAACTATGACTGCATTAAAAATGATATATGCTTTTCCAGTTAACATTTTAAGTACATTGTGCTAATATAGAAATAAAGATTTCTTTAAAAAATATTTTACTTACATTGAAGGTACTGTGCCACATTCATCATGTTATAGAAGAAATTCTGGTCAAGGAATTTCTGTGGATTGTTCGAGGAGACTGGTATATCCAGGTTCTTGAGAGGAGTTTTGTGAATGACACGTCCGGGGTCATTTTTTCTTGTTTCTTCGTGAAAGGAGGATCTCAAAAAGAAAGGGCTGTACGCTTCTGTGGTGCTGGCTGTCTGAATGAGTATAAGCAGCACGAGCACCGTTCGCTCCAGCATCCTGAAAGGAAAACATATTTTAATACAACAATAAAATATCAATGATATAGTAACAGTATCAATCGGCATGATGTTTTATTCACTTGACAAATATAAATACTTTCTGACATTTTTCTTCTTGTAAAATGACCGTATATGTGCAAAATGAAATTGGAGAAAAGCATTTAGCACTCTTCATATCAAATAGAACCGACTCCATTACGATGCAGTATAATTTTATTAGCAAGATGGAAAAGAAATTTAGCTATGAAAATTCAATTAAAAGAATTTTATTTACTAAATAATTAAAATTTGAATAACGTTTTCAACATATTTTAGTCCAGAGTTTTTTAAATATTGACTGCAGAGCTTCGTGGCATTGGCTGTTCATATACTTTCTAAATGAAATTGTTATGGATTCAGATGAACTGATAGTTTAAAGAATCTTCTTGTCTTTTTACTTATTTAGCTCATATATAAGTTAATTTGATGATGGATTGAACACACACATATCGTACATTTAGCTTTTATTGTATTCCGTCCGAGGTGTTTGTTGCCGTACTGATACAATTTTGACGAAATGTGATTTACTCCTTTAGTGAAAATTCAACAGAATAGTCATCGCCATATCTTTTGACAGAATTTGCAGATGTAATAAGAAATCAGGAATTAAATAGTATTAATTACAAATATTTCTAGACAGTTTTTTGAGTATTCAGAAAAAGTAAAGTATTTTAGCACGGAATATTTTTTAAATAGAATTTTTCTGTAGAAAGATGATTAAAAATCGAGATTTTATGCAATTTGTCATCACCAAAAGTTACAAGATTAAATCTAACTTACGGTTCTAAATAATTGCAAAGGAATTATTCTCACCTTAACTTGGTATCTGAGGTAATTTGAATGACAATCGACAAGGCAGTAGAACGCAGAGAATTGAAGTTGAGTCGTAAAATCATCACCGGCCGCGGTACATTCCTTCCCGTAGGAGTAGGTACATAGAGTGGAGGTAATTTAACTCCAAAACATTACTATATCTAAGAAAAGCGAGAATTGGTGACTTGCTTTGGTCTACACTTACCTACCCGTGGTACTCCACAATGGAATGAGGTTGTATGTCAGTTTTATTTAAGAGAGAGCTGTTTGATCTCTCCAACATGCTGATAAGCTTCTCTTCCTGAATATGTTATTAGATTCATGAGTTTTCAAACTGATTCCAAACAAACACTCAGTTGCTGATATTTTGAAAAATTGTAAGTGGAATTTGCTTAGAGTTAGCATTAGACTTTTCATCTAATGGCGACTAGACAAGAAATATCTATTGCAAAATGAATATGATCATTAAATTTTGTTTAAATACTGGTTAAAAATTCTACATTTTGAGCTCCTAAAAACTGTTTTGCCTACTTCCAAGCGCTACCTACGAAAATTTCTCTTGCATGGAATTTTTGAACCAGAATTTAAAAGTAATGCGAATTTTTGTTAAATGCTACGGCTGCATTTCTATCACAAACAAATAACAAATGATTTAAAATAATCTTTGCAATTGAAAATATACTTTAAAAAATAAAAGAATTTTGGAAAACGATAAATATGGATAAAAAAAATTGGGAACTATACTATTAGAGATGTCAATTCGTTCATTAGTTGCATGTGGTAAATATTTCATTTTTATTATTGGTTAAATCAAGATATCGTATTTCGAGAAATAAATGAAAATATATCTCAAAGGGAAGATATCAACCGAAATTTTCGCTTAGCAAAAAAAGTATTAGATTAAGTTGGATATGGATTATATTTGTTCTACTTGTACATATCGGTACTACTAAAGTAACCAGAAGAGTAATAATTAATAATATACAGGGTCCAGTATTGATTCCTTGTACCAGCTTTGTCCTGTTTCTGAATCAGACGTACAGAACTATCCAACCTTTTAATTTTAAGTAAGAAGATTATATTAAAAATATTAATTTCATTGATTTTTAAAAATTTTCTATTGAAGAATCCTGCTCCATGATTTTTATGAATAGAATCTAATCATTAGTTACTGTAAATCTTTTCATTTGAACGTGGATATTCTTTATTCTGCAAGAAGTATGAAAAGTATGAATGGCAAATAGACCAGACGGCTCAGTTTTCAACTTAGTATATTCCTATATTTGATCATACAATTTGGTTACTTTAGAAATGTACAATAAAATTGGAAGCATTAGAGATCTGAAGTTTTTTCCAATTCTTGTTTTTTGTAATGATTTTTTCCTTCCAATAATCACTTATTTACAATCTATCTCGACAACAGGAAAACAATTTTAAGTAGAAAAGGACAAAGCAAAACGGTTCTTTCTGTACATCATCAATGGAAAAACTACTTCACTTCTGTGGAAGCTTCAGTAGTTACGTGTCTACATGTCAGGTGTAGTAATCATAAGTGGTTCCACTTGATAGATAATGATGTAAACTAACTTTAATAGCAAGAAAAAAGGCTTAATTTCTAGGTAAAAAGAACATTTTAGACTGCTGCTTACAAAGAGAATGAAAATAAATTTAGAATGAATAATTTTAACGTAAAAATATCACTCAATTTACTGATTCATATATTTTGAAAACAACAAGCAAATTTCGTACATATATCTAGTGGATTATATATGTAGCGGCCCTAAGCAGTGCATATTAGGAGACCCCGTCTTTTAATAAGTCGATTAATTTAGTTTCACATTTCAGGACATTTTTCTGTAGTCAATGATTTAATTTAGGTGAACATTTTAAAATGTATATTTACTTTGTAAAAATGTGTTTTTGTTTATCAAATATGACTTTAAATCTCCCGGCATCCACATTATGGCACAACATTATTGAAGCAAACATTCGAGTTTATAAAAATTCTATTATCTAAATGAATAGAATGAAACATATATGTAACTGACCGATTATATTTGACAAAGTATTAATACTATCCGAATATTTTATTTTTGTAATTAACATTTATTACAAATTTATTTGTTTGGTAACTAGAAAAATAAAATTTTTTTAATCGACATGCTTTCAATCCCCACTCAGTATCGCGGCCATAGGAAGCTGCCTAGCTAGAAATTCGCTCTGCAAACATGTTATCAAGATACATCATTTCATTATAAACTTGTATTGCCTTCTTCAAAATGATTCATTTGCAAAATATCTCTAAAATGATTGGAAGAAGTTGGACATGAATTTATTATTCTTACTGTTTATTTGCACTTGAATTGCACAAATTCAATTCTCTCATTATATGAGGGCCGCGGTGGCCTAGTGGTAAGGTCTAGGCTTCGGAACCGAAGGGCTTCAGGTTCGAAACCCGATTCCATTGAAGAACCATTGTACAAGCGGGTCTGGTGCACGTTAAATCCGTCGGAGCCAAACGTCCTGTTGTGGCGTGGAAGCTTGGAGAAGGGGTGCCAGCTCAGGTATCGTGCTCGTCATCTGACAGTGGTTCAAAATTACGAGGCTCATCCCATAATAGCCCTGGTGTTGCTTTAAAACAGGATGTTGATATAACTAAATTGAACACTCGTTATATGGGCAAGAGAATTAATTCATCTTTGCTTATGCATTTCATATCAACTTCATTTCGAAATCCATTGCGCATTTCGAAGAAGGAAAAAGATCGTGCATGCAGTAAGAGAAATGATAAATGCAGTTACATTCATCATGAGATGCGAATTAATTCTAATAAGAAGTAAAAATTTGTCTACCATCATAGTTTTATTTATTTATTCTTGGAACCTGAGCTTAAATAATGTACAATTCGATTCTCATCGTCCTGTAAGTTTGATTAAGGAAGCTCAGAGGGAAACTGTGAAGGCCTCCATCTTCTAATCATAATTCGAAGTTGTCTCAAGATACCCCTCGTGTTGTTTCAAAATATTAATAAAACAAAATTACAGAAGTATCAGTGCTCAAAGAACTCTTTAAAAAAAGTAAATAAAACGTAGAGCATACTTAAAAATATGTAGAAACCATAATAAAACAAATTATAATTGAAAGAAATTAATAAAATGATAAAGCTAAATGACAACTGACTGCCAAAACATTCTGCCAAGAATTAATATACTGAATATCAAAAATCAAAAACAATATTACAAAAGAAACTTACATGGATATAAAACGCAATTTATTTTTTAAGAGAATGTTAATAAATATATATAATGACAGAGATGAAAATAATTGATAATGAAATTTTCTAAAAATACGAAAGAATATCTTTAAATTTAAAAGAGAAGCAAAAAAAAAATAACTGATCGAAACAGCTCATTTAATCGTTGAATTGCATAATAAAAACCTTAATTTTTTTAGACTATCAAAGTTATATTTGTCTTAGGAATCTTTTGCATCTCTATAAGGCATTTTGTTAAAAAAAAATATACAAGTGAACGTCATTTTTGCAGTGTTTTAGTATTTATATTATTTGAAGCCTTTGATAAAACTCACTAAAATGCAAATTGAAGAATTTTTGCTTGCCTCAAATATTAAACGAGAATGCGCATTTCCAAGCATGTGATAGAAAATTTTAAGTCATGAAGTGCCAGCTCAGGTTGTTGTCCTCGTCCCGTGGTTCAAAATTACGAGTTCCAAAATAGTCCTATTCTTGTTTTAAAAAACGGGATATTAATGTGACTAAACTAAACTGAACAAAACTATTCTTAATAGACAAATAGAATGAAGGATTTTTTTTATGCTCGGCTGTCTAAAACATTGTCCATCAGGCTGCACCACTTAAAAATTTTTAAGCATCACAATTCTTAAACACTGGATTGAAACCGAACAAATATCATTCTGGTATAAAACAAGATACAAAAAATACTCAAAAGATACTCAAGATACTCAAATTAAAGATCAAGATAATACTCAAGATACTCAAAAGTATACAAATCAAACTACACCGAAATAAGAATTGCAAACAGGATACTAAAGAGAAGTTTAAAAAATAGAATTAAAATTTACGTCGAAGAACAGCACAATCAATTTTACAGAACTCAGATGTTAAAGCAAAATCTTTTTATTCAAAGATTACAGGAAACTGATTTTTAGATAAAAAAAATATTATCAACATTATAAAATTAACATCATAAAAATGGTAGAAGTTTAATCGGAAAGGAGACTATTTCCATAATAATTAGATTTTTTTTTTTGACGTTCGAAACTTTCAATCTTAATTGACAATGTAAAACTTTGTTTTGTGGTTCTAAATTGTAGACTCAACAAAATTCCAAAATTTTGCTTGAGTCTAGGGATTTTTTTTAAAGTTTATGCATGAAAAAATTTTTATAATTTGGTAATTATTATATTAAAAGCTATGTTTTAAACAGATAACATATTTAAGAAAAATATATTAGTTATAACAAACATAAAAATAACATTAAATGAAAAGAACCAATTTAAAATGGATTGAAAAGATATTAAAATTTGGAAGTTCCATTTCGAAGTGGATTTTATTTTATTATCATGATAGCTAAGAGTTCAAAATTCTAATATGCGATGAAAGCTTTGAGTTTGCAGATCTGATGACAGAGGATAATCATTCTAGATAGACGATCCACGTGATAGACGAAGAATCTATTCATGAGTAATAAAGACGACTTTTCTGAAGTGGAGGAGATTTTTGATGATATACATTATATTTGTCGAGCATTTACTTTTGTCAATGTAACATTGCAAATTATTAAATGTAATCTTAGGCACTCTTCATGCCGATTGGACTCGATGGCCGTATGTTTTTAGATTGTGCTTGGAATTCAGAACTTTTATTGTGGGTCCTTTGGTTGATTTTCCTTTGCTGAACTTATACTGGTGGTTACTACGCCTATTATTTTTTTGGAATGGTAGTTAAGATATTGCATGCTGAGTGTCTTTAGGATTTTGTCTATTATTGGGAGGAGATATATCGGACGGTAGGAGGATGTTTCTGTTTTGGATTTGTCGAATATCTATTTTGATGTAGATTTGTTTGTTATTGGAACCGAAGGATGTTGCCAATCTTAAAAGGATTGAGAAATTTTATTTTGATGTTGTAAAAACGCTCCCCGAGAGGAAGTTCTTGAAGATTTCTCTTGCTATTATTTTATTGATCCCATCCGGTTCTGGTGTTTTTGGAAGGTTTTGATTATTACGGATATTTTACCTTTTGGTGAATGGAAAGTATCTGCATGCTATATCGATTGGGGTTCGTTATGCTGTTATTGGTATTAGGAAAACCTTTCTTCATATTACCCCCGTTATTTTGAGTTGGCCTCCAAATAACTTCTAGCTGTCCATACTTATAAGTTAGGTTGGAGGAATTGTTTTACTGAATGTAGCTTTCTAGTGGTTACTGTATAAGTTTGAATCCTTTGTTAAGAAGGATTTCCATTCCAATTCCTTTGCTTTTTTCACTTTTCATATATATGGTTTGCTCATATTTGCAGATCTGAAAAAAGAAGACTGAACTTTTCTCCTGTGGAACCCTCTGTGCACCTCTTCTCAGTGTGTTAAGTTTTTTTTTTTCTTCACTTTAAGTTCTGGGATATACCCGTTGGGGGTGGGGGTATAAAATTTTTCTTCTTAGTGCCATATGATTTTTTTTTGCATGTTTCTGTTATTACGCTATTATAGAAAAAATTGCTGTTTCATGCTTTTCGTTTTGTATCTAATTATTTATGATGACTTCCTTTATTTGATCGAAAAAGGGGTGAAGGTTCTTGAGACACTTATTGTGATTACTTTTGTTACAGCAAGAATTGACAAAGCATGGGCATGTCATGTGCCCTGTCCTAAACCAAACTCAAATTTTAACCCCACATACTGGTTTATGTGGTTGTAACCTTAGAAATGATCCATTCATGAGCGTCAGGCGGAAAAAAACTGCTAAGTGTTAAGAGTAACATGTTAGCAGGAAATACAATTTTCATCTTGGGAAATTCGAGGCAAATCTTATTCGTTATTTCATAAAGTGTTCAGATTTAATTGCTTGTGATGTACACAAGTGTTTAAAGGATTAGAGAGGGCCTGGAAGAGATTGATGGCGGCCAACATCCTAGCTGACTAAGCTCGACAAGTTTTATTGATGTAAGGAAGATTTTTCACGTTAAGTAGCCGACGATTAAACAATCAACGAGGACTGTTGCACAAATATCCTAATTATACTAAGTAATGGTTTCAAAGAGGAGAACTGACCTTTAGATAAATCAATCATGCTACATTACCAGGACAATGTACCGGTCCACCAATCTGTTTCTGTGTAAACTTCTTTGGCCAACTATCGGATTTTCGTTGTAGAGAATACAATATGTTTATATGATATCAGCCTGCATATTTTACTTTTATGATAAAAATTAACTAGTATTTTACTTTTTTAAGATCAAAATTAGCTAGGTTTGAAACTGTAGACACACAAAAAAAGGAACTGGAGGTGTTAAAGTATTTTCAAGAAAATTACATGAATCTCTGTAGGGTAGGACTCATATGGAATGGGAGTACATTGAAGGTAATAATATCAAAATAGAAATTCTTTTAAAGCATTTGTTCACTTGTTTTCTCGTCACACCTCTAGAATTAAGTATTAGATATTTTGAACTCGAAAAGTTGTTTTAGTAGAAAATATAGAGTGCGTCATTTTTATTTCATGATTTAAAAAACTAATAACTGGTTAAAGTGATAAGTTTCAAAATTATTAAAACAAATGTTATTTGGATGATCCGATCAATTATAAATTTTAATAATTGAACAATAAGATGTCAAAATTTTACTAACATATGCCCACTTTCTGGTTTAAGCCAACCACAATTGAATTACCGTGTAACTGCATATCTAAATTTACAACTTTTAAATTGTTACAAAAATAAATTTGGGAGGATTAAAATATGAAATCTGTGATTCATATATAACATCATTCCCAAATGAGTGAATTAAAATTTTCATTCAACTTTTCTTTATTTTAAAAATTTAACAAAAGAATTCCTCAGGAAGGTTGGAAAATAAAAAATAAAATCCATATTTAGTAGCATGTTTTGAAATCAGAATAGAACATGTATTTTTTTGTAACTGATCTAATATATGAAAATGAAAGTTTGTTCGTATTTTATGCGCTGCCGTACTGTTCATCTGATGATGATAAAACTTTGCCAACTAACTTTGAACCTAAAAAATCCATGTTTTTCATATAGCCAGTTGTATGTTCGATGCTCAAGAGGCGGACAGCCAAGAAATTTGCTTCTGCCTGAGACGAAAAAACAAAAAGTTTTGTCTACCCTAAAGTAGTAGATAAAGTAAAAAAAAAAAAAAAAATATTATTTTTACTTCTTCTTTATATATAATTCAATTTCAATGAATGCATTCATTGCCGACAAGAAAATAAACATTATTCTTTCTATCATTCCTAATTAAACAAAGATAACTATTACAAATTTCAAACGATATTTCCAGAATTATTTCTTCTGTGGTATCAACGAGCTAGTTACCAGCTAGTTAAAAATAAAAACTCGTAATAAAACAATGAAATATAAAATGTAACTACCTGTCATACATGAGCTTCATTATGAATATTTCGCATTTATTTGTAGCTGCATGAGAACTGATCCTCTCCCGTAATTCACAAATGCCGGAAAGCGAAAGTACCGGAAATGAATCTCGATTATTGCTACGGAAAATCCATTTATTACCAACCCGGATTTAATCCGGACTTCCTATTTCTTTAGATAAAGAAAGAAGTTAACCTACATACCAGGTTGTTTAAGGAAATAACGGAAACATAATTATCGGAAGGAGGTTTTACGAATAAGAAGTACCCGTAAAATAAATTTGCTATACCCCGATTCATTATTGCATAATCTTTGGTTAGTGGTTGATGTTGAGATTGATAATAACTGCAAATGTTAGTACAAAGCGGATTTTGTATTTAGTTTCATATTGTTAGGCAAAATCTGGTTCAAAGAAACAAAATGTGTAAATGTAAGCAAAAATAAAATGAAATAAAAAGAATAAGGATAATAAATAATTTAAATCGATTTTTCTTTAATAAGTATAATTAGTGACAGTATGGGAAAGTATGCACGATATATTATTGCACTCATTTAAATAGTACTGATTGTGATCTTAATACATTTCAAAGTAATTGAGCAGAATTTGATTTTACATTTTAATAATCCACATTCTGAGAATCTGTATTATAAAGAAATTCTATTTAGTTTTACCAAGTCTTTCAATAGCTCTATGCCGATAAGTATATTATATCTTTCACTAAGTATGTCTGCATCATTCTTTCCATTTAAGTTGTCACTAACTATAATTTCCCTTTATTATTTGACGCCTATCCAGTTCAAACTATTATCTGTTAGGGAAAAAGATCGAATATTAAAAAAATCAGACAGGAGATACTTCATTTTTTAATCTATTCCATATCTTCCTTTCCTCTAGATTAATTAATAAAAATTACTCATTCATTATTGGATAAATTATTCAACAGTTACTCATTATTGAAAATAATTGCTCATTCATTATTTATAATGTTCGGATCATTCTGCCATCTAAGGCAAATGCAAGTGCAATAATAACAACTATTGAGCATTCAAAAAAATTACTCTAGTGATACTGAAAAGAGTTAATAATCTTGTTTACATAAAACTATCACATGATATATATACATACGATATAACGATATTCAATACCATAAAAATATCGTATGATATTTTTATGATGTTGTTCTATATTCTGACCTATCTGAGTATCTTTTGCTATCATTGCTTTTTTAGGTACAAAAAGAAATTGCCAGATTTAGTTTTAACTATCATAACATTTAAACCTGCTAAATAAAAATAAAAAAAATAAAGAGATTGCAAATGTTAATTGCCAGGGAGATAAATTAATCAAAATTACAAGATATAAAAAAAGTTCAATATTTTTGATTTAATATACAGAAAAAATTTCTCTTATTGAACTTTCTTTTGCTTTTAATACATTAACTCATGAACTGAACAGTAGATTTGATCATATTTTTTCCTTTTCTATTATTATAATTAGAATTCCAATGATAATTTTGCATTGTTGATTTTTTTTACAAATCCTAGGTATGTGTAATGTTCTGATAGTTAAAATCTATTTAACTATCCGCAGAATCCAAAAAACTTCTTATTATAATAGATTGAAGACGAAACTCAATTTTTCTGATTTTGTCAAAATTCTATACTTCTAATTCTTAGAAAGTTAGAAAATATCTTTGAATTCTAATATATCTCCAGAAAACTGAAAGAAGTAAAGGATAAAGATGTGTCTTTTAAAAATAGATTGAAATTACTCATTCTATCTTGTTGCCTTTGGCGACAGTTTTGCCGATGACAAACTCAGTTTGCCAAACAATATTGCGCTGGTTTTGGGTGTATCGCCGCCTTGAGCCAACAAACCTTTGTAGAATACCGCTTGACACTGGTTGTGGTGGCTGACTTGATTTCTTGTAGCTTGAGGCGGGTCAAGTAAAATTACATTATACTGACTTAGAAGAAGAAACACTTCCTTGTTTCGTAAGATTGCCCGCTAAACAAGTTTAAGGCGAAATAGTTTTATGAAGAACTGTCTGAAACAAGGCATTCATCGTCATTCTATGGGAATATTTCGTACTCCATGTTGAAAGGTGAAACATACACTGGCTTAATGGAGAGCATTTCATATCTGGCACCGTGAACTTTAACCCTAATAGTCTTTCATATAGAACTGGATATAAGCCACGAAGCTAATTCACGTTTTTTGAAGTCTATAAATACAATTCTCGCCCTGCTGATTTTATTTTCTTCTGTTAAGAAATTAGTTTCGTATTCATTGCTTGCTTTATAAGATTCTATGGCACGCTCTACGCATATTTTAGCAGTTAAAAAAGGTTTTCTACACTGAACAATTGAAATAAGGATGGTCATGGTTGATGAGGCTACATCATTGTAATTCTTGTAAATACTTAAATCTATCTTTCTCAATAACGGCGAATGTCGTAAGTGTAACCTTTATGGAAATGATATGTAGTTGTAATGCAATTAATATAATGTAGTTATAATTGTTATCATCAACAGTTAGTGAATTTTTCTTTTCATTTATAAATATTTTTTTTGTCTTGCTATTAATGTTGCTACCAAAAGTGACTAATTAAATAACTATTGTTTTAAATATATTATGATTAAAGTATTAAGATTATAATGTAATATTAATTTATAGCTTAGCTTTCTAACTGACGAATTTAAACTTTTTATTTCAAAATGTTAGTTTAGTTTTCAATTATTCGTATTTGCTGGTTTAAGATACACAGTTTTTTGCAATTAACTACACTGTGTTTCAGAATATGTTTTGAAGAATCGTCTGAGAATGTCATTTTACTCTTTGTAACAATTACATACAACAAAATCAGTCATCCCTCAAATCAATGATTGAATACACTTTGCGAACAAGTATCATGAGCTTAGTATCTGGGAATACGGCCAATTAATGGAAAGAAATTAATTAGCTGCTATTCTTTTCCTAATTAACAATAACATAAAAGTAGCTGAGACTAAGAAATTGCTAACAATGGCTAATTTATAGTAACCATGTCGCAAAGACTTCTCTAAGTCAACGCTTTTGATGAGGAGAGAATGACCTTTATTGAGACGTTCTTTGATATTAAATTAACCATATTTAAATAATAAAATAAGCAGAAATAAGAAGGTATGTAAAAGGACTTTCATAACTGAATTTAGATAATCTTCGTTTTAGATAATCACTTTATTTATCTAGTGATTATCTTCGTTTTAGATAATCAATTTATAAATAACAATTAAAGAGAACCGTGTTATTTATTGCAATAAGCTTTCATTTGTGTCACGATCATATTACTTTTCTAACTTTATCTCACTCACATTACCTACATACAAGGTAACTGACAGTTATTTCTAAACATAATCTTTTAAGGGGGCAAACACTTTCTATTGGACACTTTTAGGAATTATTCAATTAGGGTTATGAAATTTTTTATGCATATGTATTAAAATTACGTCATAATTATAAATATGTCATATTTCTTAAACATTTTAAATCAAAATATATTATTTTTAAAAAATTTAAAAGATATATAATTTTTAAAAATTTCAAAATATTCCAGGCGACTTAATTTTTAATTTTTTTTCTATTATTTTTTAATTACCCACTGTAAATTCATTTGGAACAAAACTACGTATACTTTTGTAATTCCAATTAAATGCTAATTATTTAAAAATATTTTTATATACATTTACTGAATTTTCATAGGAATTTTGTTTTTCCTGAACTAAAATTGACTTTTAACTAGATAAAAAAAATCAGATATAAAATGAATACCCCATTTTCTTTTAATATTTGATTGAAATTTTTATTATCAATTTCATTTAATTTCTTCAAAAATTAAGACACATGGGAAATTTCAAAGATATTTAAATATAATTACAATATCATTTTGAGAAAAGTCATTAAGATGAACATTTTCAATTCCTACTATTAGTCCACACACTCCCTATATATGATTATATATCTTGTTCAAATTTTCAATCGTTAATAAAATACTTTTCATTCATCCACTCAAGTTCAAATACATTTTTTAAAACTTGTAATGGATGTCATTTGATGTTAATACAGTTTTTTTCAAATATTAATTCATTAGTTATTAAATTTAATTAATGTTTAATACTTTAAATAGAGTTTTAGCAGTTTGTAATGAAAATTGAAATCAACAGGCAGTAGCTCAATCAGTAAAATGCAAGGATTTCAGTATTTTTCACTTGAAGGTGAAGAATGCGAGTTCAATTCTTGCGAAAGTAGGAATTGGCTTAATTTTTTTTTTATATTACTTGTTTCCTCTTAACTTATTTTATTGAACAATACATTTCCTAATACTATTTTAGTTGAATATAAACATATATTTTGGTGATGAAAATATAAAATTTCGCGCTTTCGTCCATTTTTGCTGTTTTCAAGTCCACTGTCCCTTAGAAAAGGTTATTGTCTAAAGAAATTGGAAAATTTGCGAATAAAACAGTTGGGTTATATGTTTTATATCGTATCTAAGTACTAACATTTGCGCACAAGAAAAGTAAAAATTTCTCCAAAATAGATAAAAGGCAATAGTTTTCACTACATTGAAAAATGTTTTAATCTTTAAAATGACTTTCGATCATTTTATGTTTTTATCCGAACCACATTATTACATACCACCACTGTTACGGCAAAAAAATCATTAGCATTTACAAAAATGTGCTGACAGAGAAAACTTATAATTTCTAAGCATCACTAACTGGAAACACGAGAAATTTCGTTTAATACGGTAATAAATTCCTGGAGAGGTGTGACTTAACAAAACAATCTTTCTAAATTCGGATTTCATTCAATATTTAGACATCTGATACAATTAAGAATTTCAACTATAGAAGAAGAAAATGTAATTTTTTATTGCAATGCAGTAGAACAACACCAAGCTTTTAAACATCCGTTTTAATCTTAGTTTTATGGAACAATTTATTACTGTTCACATGCGCACGCCTTTAAAAATTAAATGTTCGCAAAAACTGCAATTCTTTGTTTTTAAGTTTCATTAAGATAAGATAATGATTTTTACAAAAACCTGTTTAGTGACCTTTTTTTAAGTGTTGGAAATATCATATTGAACCAAAAATGTCGCTTTAATGGAAAAGTAAAAAGTATTTTGCTTTTACGGGAAGAAATAATTATTTAGAAATCAATTAGGAATTAGGAATTGGAAAATGATTTAATGAAAAGTAACGATTTACAAATATTGCTAAAAATAAAAGTTGTAGAATAGGGTGGAACAATTTTTGATTTTTAATTTGAAATAGCGAGGAAAAGTTGCCTTTAGGTGTAGATAAAATAAATTATAAATATGAAATATATTGAAATAGGTCTTGAGGTGCCGCAAGGATGTTAAAGTTTCATAAAAATACACTTTTTGCAACTTTTGAAGGATTTTTGCAAGCCTCGATTATGAAATAAAAAGCTTTCATTAGGCATTGTCATATGAATAAAAGTATAATAGCAGTTTTACTATTGCACTGGCATGGCACTAGGTAGTCGTTGTCGGAGCGGTTGTTATTGAGGAAAGTCGGAGATTTGTCTGCGTCCGATGACAAGGACAGAGCTGGTTTCAAATCAGTAGCTTTGCGGAGTTCAGTTGAGTTGGCGTCTCCCCTCGGTCTATTGTGCAATTTATTAACGTAACTGATTTGTTAGTTTGTGCTTGTGTGCTTTGCTGAGTAAAGAGTAAAAGCTTTGAGTAAAATGGCTCAGTTTAAATTAGTGAAGACAAGACAAATATTGGAGTGTTCTAATTTTGGGAAATTTAGTGATTTGCTTGAAGTTGAACACACTACTGACGAATCTAGTGCTACTATTATATTAGACATAACTTCAAAATTGCTTCAAAGAATGATCCTTTTGTAAGCGAAATATGTGACATTTTAGTTCCCATAATAGAGCAAATAGGGTCAAGAACTTCTATTCCCGTTGCTTTTAGCAAAAGAATTTCACAAATGATAAAAGCTTATCATGCTAAATACAGGAATTTATTAAAGCCTAAAAGCAGAAAAGGTTTACATAAGGTTAATTTCAACCTCACAGAATTTAGAGAAGAAGCTAGACGTTTATTTGATATTGCTGACATGTGTAAAAAAAAAGTGCCAGATATGCAATAAAAGGTTCTAAACGATCAATGTTTTAACAAGAAAATGGTTATAGGTAATATTGATATTATTACCACAAGCGCTTTGAGAAAGAAAGAAGCAAGAAAGAGTAAAGAACTACAGAGAATAGTTAAGTTTAATCAAGAACGGACAAAAAATACTAGTGAATCAGAAACGATTACTGGTGACAATGACAAATCTGAAGAACAACAGTGTTCTTTACAAAAAGAGGCAAGCAAACTAGATTCATCAAGTAGACAAGAAGCGATAAAACTACCAAGTGCCTGTGCGGTTTAATATTAAGTTAAAACTTTATACAGAAGGCATCTGAAGCTGCACCAAATAGTATAGGGGACTCGGTTATCGACTTTCCCTGGTTTCCTTGTCACATGCAAGCAGTGGAAAGACCTTTGAGACTGGTGGCCGAATCGGTTCAAAATGTCTATGGTTCAACCCCAAGAGAAGGATACATAAGAGCAAAAACTGACACACGTAGGAATTTGCCAAAATTTAATTTTAAAAAAAACTGTTTAATGTGGCAGTGAAGTAGAAACAAACATTTTGCTGCTGTAGCATTTGAAATCATTAATGATACAGAAATAAAAAACGCAAAATTGGACATAAAAATATTTGTTTATTATTATACTTTGCAATTAATAATTTTTTTCCAATGATAATACTTATATATGTATTTAAAATCATCTTTTGTAACATTATATGAACGAAAAATTTATAAAAATATTTTATCAAAGTTTATAATGCTTAATTTTTTTTATAAACTTTAAGCTCTTTTTGGCACCTCGAAATATTTTTGCATTGCAACTAGAAGAACTTTTTTAAAAATTATTTTTGAACTTAAAAGCTAATTTTCACCACTATTGCCAAACTAAAATCTAAGAAAAATTTTGAAAGGCCCTTTTCAAAAATTTCAATTTTTTTACAAATTTCAAGTTTTTTGCGGCACCTCGATATAATATTGCATAATGTAATATTTTAATATTGACATTTTAATACAGACCACTTTTGTTCCACCCTATTGCAGAACCATAGGAGGTAAAATGTTGTTTTTCAAATCCCTTTGAAATGATGCGTGTTTTTGACGATGTCCACAACAGTTCGGTGAATTTTTGATTCATTTGAAATGAAAGAATTTTTAAAAATTTATAATAGATATATTGTTTTATTTTGTTCGTATTTTACCGATTTCTTAAATTTTGGATTTTTTAAAGAACGAACGTTTTCGTATTTTGAGTTTTGAATGATTTCAGTTCAGTTATATTAAACTCCGTTTTGATGCAAAACTAGTGCTATTTTGAGACCAGCTTTCTTATTTTGAACTGCGGTCAGATCATGAGAGTAACACCTGAAGTGACAGTCCCTTTTCCTAGCTTCCAGACAACACCAGCTGGAAACCTTCGGCCCAATAACCTGCACCTTTCATTTACATGGCTGTTCTTTGCTGGAATCAAACTTCAAACCGGGAACCATCTGATCCCGCAGCCGATACCTTACCAAAGAGTGAGAGAATGTAACCAAATTTCTGAGATTTTTTAAAACTAAGTGTTTTGATAAGTATGTTGCTTTTTCAGTCTTTCTAAACATTCCCTATAAAAATGGAAGCCCTTATTTTATATGCCGTAGTTAATCTGTAATCAAAACTAGTTTCCTGCAAATTTAGTTTGCATAAAAGTTCATTATAAGCTGCTCGAAAGTGTTTGTACTTTCACAAATATCACTGAATTTCCATTTGGTCGTCGGAAACTTTTTGGGTTATCACACGGTTCTCAAAGGTTTTCACTCCGTATTACGATATGCATCTTCAAAAAGCTGCTATAGAGATCTGTTTCACACAACAATAAAACCATGAGTAAAACAATAAATTTATCTTTATCACTCAATACTAAGTGAATATTTAAGTTTAAATCGTATAGAATTCCGTAACTCCTCTATTAACAGATTTAATAAAAGTTAGTTGTATCATGCTTCACAGAATTGATAATGAATCTTTTCTTATTGTATTTGTAAGAAGGTTCTTAATTTTTCGAAGAAATATAATATTTTAAATAATTACATCATTTTATCATTTTTCTAATTTCTAAAGTAACGCAATTTAGCTGAATCCTTTCGGATTGGCAGTCTTTTCAAGCCAAATCAGACTTCAATCAGCCAGTAAATGCAGCTCTCAGGAATATAAATACGATTTGAGGGGCATAATAATATTGGAGATTAATCTCTCATTTTAAATCTAAATATGGCAAAGGAGAAATATTACTCACCAGATGACATTTATTCAAAGGAAATTAACACTGATTTCCTCTAACGATCACGATCAATGCTTAAGAAAGGAATGCTCAATATCTTTTTCTGGCGTTAATATTTAGTAATGGAAGAAGTTATTTTACCAAATATAATTTTGGAAAAATGTTTGAGGCGTTTATTACATTGTATAATTGATCAACATAGGTTGTGTGCTTCAATACACTGTTTTATTTTCTGAAAGTTTGGAGCATTAAAGAATAATTTCCATTTCTAATTTTCAGTGTCCAACATTATTTCAGCTTAAAATCCTCATTTCTTTACAAAGGCTTTTCTAAAACTTTTGAGGAAGAGAAAAAAATTAAAAAATTTAATTTGTAATTTTCATTGTCCATTGATTGTCTCGCGTAGTACCAACAAAGCACAAAAACTTCTTCCATAAGCAGAATAGTGAATCAAAAGAATTTTGATTTCATTGATATGAATTTTAAAAAAAGATATAACGTTAATTAACGAATGATTAATATCGGAAAAGAACATTTATATAAATAGGAAAACTTAGAAAACATTTTGAATAAATTCTGCCAGTACCAACAATGCTTTAATTATATTGGATACATTACGCTTGGATTAGTTAGAAAATATTTTTACAGGCCCTATTAGCACAAGATATTATACGATATATCCATGATGTTCGATATTCTAAGTGATGGAAAATATAGTGAAGATACCGTAAAAATGTCGTTGAGCCTTTTGTGCCAATAGAGATAACTTTATTTCGTTTATACTAAGCAATATTTATTAATACATACCTATGAAACAATTTTCTAACAGAAAATTAAATCGTTGTTCCTAAATGTTGTACATGTATTCCATCACATTTTCAAGATACTTACAGTAGTTATAGGTGATGTTCAGGATATCTAGCAAGAAACCTTGACAAAGTATATTGCAGTTGCCTAAATGGTTTTCATTCAGAGCCGAATGTTGAAATAAAGTATATAAACAATTTTTATGCGCATAAATAAGAAGTAAAATCTGGAAACTCTATAGGAAATTGTACAGTACTATCCAAATGTGCTACTCGCCTTTTTGAATAGGAAATTTTTTGATTTTCTAAATTATGCAGTCCTGCTCGAATGGGTTTACTGATTGGAAAATTGGAGAAGTTATTGATTAAAAAAATAGCATAACTTCGCTCAATGAATTTATATTAAAATATTTCGGTAAAGTGAAGAATAATGACATTTTCTGGTTATCTTTTAAAATTAAAAAGTTTGGGCGATCATCTAAAATTTCTCTGAAGTAGGTACGGTTAGAAACTAAACCGTCCTGTTTTAACTGGAGGAAATATTTTTTTGATCTGGAAGGAAAGGAAGCAAAAACATAATGCATGTCTGAATCCGACATAAAATATGGAACAGACCGTCTACTTTAAACCTTTTTATTTTCTGACAACAAAGCAGCTCTCAGTCTTATTTTCAAATTCGTTTATCTTTCTTACTTGTTTTAAGATTAATATTAATATATTACAGTAAAATATTCGAATGAACATACTGCTGAAAACTATATAGTTGAAATGTGTAGAAAAATAGACATAATTCAACAGTCTGCAGTCATAGCGAAACGACATGTATCTATCTCACAACGATGACTTTAAAAATGACTGAATACATATATTTCATGGAGCATTTTTCTACTCTGGCAAACAAATATGAGGAATTGGGCATTGCTTAGCTTTGTTAATTTTATATCTTAAATTTCAAAATTATTTTAAATTCACCTTCCCAAGAAAAATAAATCTCTAATAAGAAAAAAAAATTGTTTTTAAGTATATCTTAAAAAAAAAAGAAAAAGGAAAAATAATAGTTTCATCTAAAATTTGGATGTTGAAACCAAATTCATAAAAGCAGGAGACATAGAGCCTTAAAGCCTTGATTAAATTAATCATTTTTATAATGTATTTTAACTAATTTAATACTTATAATTTTTTATTCATTATGACTTGATTTCCTATCGTTTTCATGCCGCCCGTTTTTACATGTTTCCACTGCTAGATTTTTGATGAAACATTTATTTTTCCTTTCTAAAACACTTATAAAAGTGTTTTGTCAAGCAATTTTTATGTTCATTATTTTCTGTATTTTAACTTGCTTCTGATTTATTAATTCACTTTAGTTTAAAAAGGTAAAATACCTAAGTCTGAACCAAGAACCAAGCAGATCGCGTATGCGATGCACCTCCGTACGTAAACTTCTATATTAAATCGACCAGCTTTCATGAAGTTTACAACCAAATTCTAAACTATCATTACATCATGAAAAAAATTACCTTCTATTAATGTTATCGATACGTAGAATTTCAATTTGTGCATACTCTATATAATTAATACACTATTAGAATAGCAAATATTCTAGTTAATAATTTTCCTATTCTAAGAATTTTTAAAATCTTTTTATAATATTCTTCATTTCTTAATCTATTCTCAAAAACAAGAATGTTGAACTAAAGCCGTTAAAGCGGTGTATCATATCTCTAATATATTAGTTGATATATCGGGCATTGTTCGGGATTAAAATCCTTTTGTGTATAATATCTTTAATGCAAAAAGTACTTCCATAAAAATTTTTTATAATATACAGAACCACTCTTTTATCAAGACGTATGTATTGAAATAAACAAAAATTCTTAATGAATAGAGATAGAGTAGTTTGAAGTATTAACGTTGCCTTGTAAAGGAATATAGACGCGGTGGCCTGGTGCTAAGGTCTCGGCTTCGGAACCGGAGGGTTTCAGGTTCGAGACCCGAGTCCACCGAAGAACCATCGTGAAAGCGGGTCTGGTGTACGTTAAATCCGTCGGGGCCAAATGCTTCCCGCTGGTGTGATGTGGAAATTCGGGGAGGGGAGTTCCATCTCAGGTGTAGTCTTCGTCATCTGACAGCGGTTCAAAATTACAAAGTCCGTCCCAAAATAGCTCTGGTGTTGCTTAAAAAAAACCGGGACTAAGGACTTTAATATAACTAAACTAAAGGAGTACCTATAAATTTCTTTATTTTAGAATTGTTGGAGCTAGATTTTTTAAAAGAAAATTAATAATACTAGAAGTAATATAAAAATAATAATAGAAAAAATTGCATAGAAATTGAATTAATAACGTCAAAAAGGTAACATCTTTGATATAATGATAGTGTAAATTTTTTATTGGAATAATTTCCTCCGAAGTTTTTTGGGTGAAAAAAGGTAAAATATTGGTTAATTTCTCCTAGCCTAAAGCGGCTGCTGTCGTCGATATTGTATTTGCTCTCAGGGGTTTTATTTTCCTTGCTTCTGTCTGAGCGAATAATTTACACCTGCTTTTAAGCATTACTAAATCACTACTTTGAAATAAATGAAAAACTGATAAAAAGACATGCATTAAAATAAAATAAAACAGAAATTTAAAAAGAGCCGTTGAATGTTTTAAAGTTAACATAAATTTTAATGAGCTTAAAATAAAATAATTCATCTCGGCTAGCTAGAAGTGATAAATAGATTCCTTATCAACTAAATTACTATTTTATTTTTCCTCTCAATCCTTAGATAGAAATAAAAGGAAATTATATTCCCAAAACATTGATATATTCTCCAATTAACCGGGCCGCGGTGGCCTGGTGGTAAGGTCTGGGCTTTAGTACCGGAGGGTTTCAAGTTCAAAATACGATTCCATTGAAGAACCGTTGTGTAAGCTGGTCTAGAGCACGTTAAACCAGTCGGGGCCAAATGCCCTCCCGTTGGTGTGTCGTGCAAGTTTGGAAGGGAGAGGTGCCAGCTCAAGTGTCGTCCTCGTCATTTGATCGTGGTTAAAAATTACGAGGTCCATCCCAAAATAGCCCTAGTGTTGCTTAAAAACGTTACGTTAATATAACTAAACTAACCTCCAATTAATTCTCCCCTCACCACCCCCCCTTAAAATTGTGTATCTTGGATAAGGCTACGTATACTTTCAATACCGTTTACTAACGACATACAAAGTAATCACAAATTACAGATCTGGTGATAGTTACAAAGTACAGATCTTTGGCGTGAATCTGCCATTTTTGTTGAATCTATTTTGAGAATACGTCTCTTGGATGTCATTTTGCAGATTGCTTCGTAACAAAATTTAACTATAATTGTAATCACAAGAAAATTTGACGAACTTCGTTGATTTATAATATTGAGTTTATGAATTATAGCATTTACATGCATTAGAAAGTATGGATCGACAGATGGTCAACCGCTTGACAGATTTGTTTCAGAATTTGATACTAATTTCCATTTCAGATGCTAAATTTTTTAAATCAAATTTTATTTAAAACTTTCTTTGCATTTTGTAATTATTGAGTCAATTCGTACCGGAGTCAACAGCCGGACATACAGACTTCCTCTAAATAGATTTTGCGAAACATTTGATAGAAATTTACACATTTTTTAGACATTTGATACACAACATTTGATAAAAATTTCATTTGTCTATCTCAAAGCGCTTTTGAATGATCTTTGTTATAGACAGGTAGACTAATAGACAACCATAGACAAGTCCCAAAAGTATGTTTTTCGGACTTAGACAGGTCCAAAATAAAGAGTTTTATCGATATCTGGAGTTTGAACTTTTTGACGATTACAGTATTTACTCTATATTTCGTATACGGTAAAGTAAAATTGAAATATTACATATTGAATCAACCATCGGTAATGCTTATATTGCTATTGAATAATTCAGCATTTATTGCAAAATAAATAATATTAAAGTACAAATTTTATAAAAAAAGTAATATACAAATCTAGGCTTGTAACACATTATGTATTGAAAAGCTTCAAAGTTTCTAGACAATGCCAAAAGTTTGTATTAGTCGGAAAGAACTGAAAGTTTATCTATGTATTTTAAATCTATTTGAAGAAATTAACTATAGTTTGAAAATTTTCTTGCAATTAATTGGAAACAATAACATTTTATTATAGAAAATACGAATTTACCTTTTCATTTTTAATTTATAATAGAGGGTAAAAATCGTCTGCTATTCTTAGTTGCTAAGATCTAATTTCTTGCGCATTTAAATATTTCAATTATAAGTATTAATTGGAAAAAAAAGAAAATTTACCACCAGCTTAGAAAAAATATATATTCTTTGGCATTTGTGTATTAATTGCGTGTCATTGGCAAACTTTAAACTTACCGCATGTCATTGGCGAACATAGTCAATAGAAATTGTTATATCTTTACCGATCTTTTTTGGACGATTAATCATTATTTGTCAGTTAATAATAGTACCTATACTTGAATTAAAGCCGATAATTTTTAATACAGTATTCCCTCAGCAATGCGACAGACATCAAACCAAAGGGCTATCAAATTAACAAAAGCACCATTGAGCTGATCGTTTTTACATAATGTTGCTATTAAATCTTTCTCCTCCTTTATCTTATTTAGATAGTTTGATTCAAGCTTTTAATTTTTACTCCACGAGCATTTAAACGATTTCAAACAATGAGAATAAAAGAAAAGTAGAAATTTAATTTTAATTTTTTCAAAACTGGCAACATAAATTGCTTGAAAATCACTTTTTAGCTCCTACCTTCGAAACAGTTGCACCTATAAAGAAACTTCAAATGCAAAAGTTGTTCGCCTTAATGCGGCGCAAATTCGCTGATTTATTTTTCTATCTTCAATATTAAGGAAGTTATAGCGAAATGTCAACTCCCCATCATTTCCATCCTCTTTGAGCTGGATGGCCCATTTACGAACTCATCCGAGGTTTTTACATTTCTTAAAGCATATTCCAATTTGGTTAAAATCCAAACAAAATCATTCTAGTTATCTTGTTTATAAGATAACATGAAAAAAGAGTAATATATAATAAACTTCTGAACGAAAGGTGTTTAGGGTTCTAGAGTCTATGATCGGTGAAGAACTGAAGAAATTTTCCCGAAGTCGTGTCATGAGAACCATTGCAATATGTAGTCTTCTTATAAGGAATCTACATAAAAAACATTTGAAAAAATATTATGTAGAAATGAAATTCATATAACTGAAAGGGTAAAATTTTGAACTTTAATATAATATTAACATAGATAAAATCTTTTTTGCCCCGAAATTACTACAGAAAATAGCAAAATTGCGGTCAATTTCTAATTAATTGATTATTTAACAAAATTTTGCAATTGGAAAAGCTGACAATATTCTTTCTCTTTTCTTCAAGAATAAGTATGCAAAGTTTGGTTGTTGAAATCAGCCGAGTTGATTAGAAGGAAATGTGGAACACACACACAAAGCGGCAATGACTTTTATTTCGATCAAAATTCTAACTTTCAGTGTACTTGCTTATAAATACATTGAATCCTAATTTCTTCATAATATTATTTGATTTTTGATAAAAAAAAATATTATTTCTTACTTTGTATTGCACTAATAAAAGTGTATTTAACAACATTTTCTTTTTGTTGTTTTCTACTTTTTAATCTGTAACAAATTCCAAATTTGTGGTCATAAAACACTATGGAAGCTAAAATTTCATATTTCGCAATTGAATTTCTGGATGTCAGTAAAGTGATTTTTTTAGCTAAATTAATACATTAATTGACAATTAAGAGCTAAAAAATTTTAAAAATATTTTGTTGTCATCGGCAAACAATAACTATATCAACTTCAAAACTCTAGCACATTAGGAAATGAGGGGGAAATCTATTGCAATATTCTATTCTTAAAAGCATAAAATATGCGATGTAAAAGCTTTTAAAAAAAAGTGTAGATTGGACGAAACAGGTAATAAAAGCCTTTAGATCAAAACAAATCAGGGTGGAATATCAAAACTTTTCATCAAACAAGCGTGAGAAAAATATTTATACAACTGAATTTATTTTTCATCGCGGTACAATAACGGAGATCAAATGAAAATAACTGTTCTATTATGATATCCCGTCCTATTGAACAAACGTCTAAACAAGACAATATCTAGTTGAAAGACCTCACTTGATGTGCTATTTTAGCTTCACCCTCACGAAGAGGATGTTAATCTATGAAACGTGAAGAGCCAAAACAGTTGAAAAGAAAATCCAATTGATTAAAGGCAGGCGTAGATAAAAATCAAGAGAAAACGGAGCTTTTTTAACACTGCCTAAGTGAGGAAAGTAGGTCTAGATCGAAACGAATGGGGCTTTTTGGGAAGTACAATGACCGTCGACCGGAACCCCATTAAGAAGTTATTTTCCCTACTAAAGTAGAAATAAATTACTGTAAAGGTATTATACGATGTGAAGGCCACGCAAGGATGATTTTTTTTTCAAGTTTAGAGAGAATCGGAGTATATAATCTTTTAAGCTGTTATCGAATCACTGACAAAATCATTTATTAAAATATCATTTTGTAAGAGGTTTTGTTCCTTTCACTGTAATTTTTCTCAAATTTCGGTCATGTGTATCTATAAGAATCCATTGATGATAAATGAGTTGTTTGGATTAGTATTTGTTTCTTAATAGCATTTAGTAGTAATGTTTAAGCAGTTTGTACTTATTGACACATAACGTGAAAAACTGTTTTTCGAAACAATGAGCGTATTTTCGTTGACTTTGGTTACTTAATTTTTTTTTGGAGAGTTTCGAAAGGTCATAATGTATATTAATTTTGTTTTTTGACTAAGAACCGATAATCACAATTGAAATGATTCTAATGCATAGTTTAACATTTGTTACTTGATGAATATTGGACGATGAACCAAATTCAGAAGCAGTATTTTTATCACATTGGCTTTTATTTCAATAAAAACTTTTAAAGGAAAGATTATTCTTAAAATACATTTTTAAAACTGTATTTATTTTCTTTCATTGATAGAATTCCAGATAAATTATGAAAATAAAGAAAATAAGTGTCAACAGAATAACTGACACTCTGTTCATTGTTTCCGTTCTAAATCTCATTTCATTTAGATGAAAATTTCTTCACGTTTCTGTTTTTGATTTGTAGATAGAATGTGACTAATTTATATTTCATTGTGACACAATTCGCTCTCTCGCTCTTATCCTTCAATGAAGAACGTAAACAAAGTCTTATTTCTAAGAAATGAAACTGCCGATAGCCATCTCGCTTGTTTGCTGCATACAACGCTATCGTGAACCAGAATGGGGCTACTAATTGCTAACGCGTACGTTTGAATATGTGAAATGACAGTCAACTGCATATTAACAAAAGAAACGACCCAATTTTTCATAAAGTAAATATGATTTTCCATTTAAAGGATATAAATGGATTTATTAGCGTGTGGCTTGTGCGTGATAATTGTAATCTTAAATTCTTACACGCTAGAACTTGACACATTTGTTTTTCATCGAAAATGAAAAGAAATATGCCCGAAAGTTTTGTACTAATTTACTTTAACTTTTTATGATGTAAAAATATTGTTTTAACATTCACACATTCAATCGCCATTTTTATTAAGTCTCTTCGTGTACTTATACCTAAGTACACCTTAAAACGTACAAATAGCATACTCTGTACTTTACAGAATGATAATCCACTTTTTCTCAGAAGATGAGAAAAATATTGAAGAATTTTGTTTAACAATATAAATAAATAAATAAAATGCGAAAGATTTTTGTGGCATTTGTGCGCTTCATTTAATTTCAACTATTTTACTTTTAAGTGGTAACTATTTTACTTTTAAGTAACTACTTTACTTTTACATTAACTATTTGACTTTTAAGTGGTAAATATGAAATTCATCTTGAAACGCAAAAAGTACCATTAAATATAAATTTGGCTGTCAGCTTTTAAGAACACTTAAATTGTAAAAGTCTTTAATATACAGATATTAAACTTACCCATCGCTTTTTAATTTTAAAACATGGAATCACCTTAGATAAGATTTGAGATGAATTTTTCAATCGCAATGAAGCAATTGTCTTTTAACATTAATCCATATCGTTGCAAATATTTGTGCCCCTAAAACTGATTATTTTAGTCCGATTTTATTTTCTAAATGAATTATTCCTCCCCCCTAGTTCATTAATGGCATAGTCCAAATAGTTTTCTATTGATGTATATGCAGATTTAATCTATTTTGGTTTGGAAGAATTATATGAGTTTGCTTGTTGTAACTGGCTGAATGAAAAGTCGTACAGATGTGTACACTTAAGACTGAAATAGATTTTCTCTCTTCATAAGTCTTGAGAAAATAGCTATAGCAGCAACTGAACCCATGCATTTATATGGTAAAGAATTCTCAAAATGTACAAGCTCTGTTTTGGTAGAGAAACCAAAAGAAAGGATCAAAATGTATATTTAAAAGTCGTATTGGTTAAAAAAATTGAACTAGGTATCTAGGTTTTAATTTCTTAAAAAATCAACAAGAATATGTAATTTTAATTTATTATTTCTCCCGGGCTTAAGTAGACAATAAATAATAAAAAAAATCTCTACAGTGAATCTCTGCGTTTCGGATAGGTTTGAAATATAATATTTGTAAATAATTGTTACTATTATTATATGATTATCCATATTATATATTTAAAAAAATTATCGAGCAAAAAATTAAGTTCAATATTTCAGTTATCTGTTATAAACTGGGAATATATATGGTTATGTTATTTTACTGAGATATTTAGAAAAGGGGAAGAACAGAAACAGAAAATAATTTTGTTATAAATAATATATTTCATAATAGGGCGTATTACGAGGTAAAAACCGAGAATAACTAAACAACAAATCAATCATCTAGGATTATTTTATATAAAAAGTAAAATAACGATCGATAAACAATGATTTCTTGCAAAAGATTTTCTGAAACAATTCTCTTGCTCAATTACTCATATATAATATAAGAAAGAATCCCCTTGCTTAATCCATTGTCCAATTACTGATGGTTATACAATCATTGAAACACCATCTCTCTTTCTTTGAGATGCCCTAATAAAATAATAGAATAGAAAAATCCAAATGAAACTTACTGATTAAACACATGCATAAAAAATAATGAAAGATTAACAATGTTATTTATCACCAGAACAGTTTAATTGGCTTGGAGTTTCCGGAAACGCTCAGAACATGATAATTTGGAGTGGCTTAACCTTGACTCCTTACAAACATCGTTGCAAAAACTCAAAAGAAAGAAAATGAATAAATGAATGCAATGTTAAATTATTGATTTTTTTAAATCGATTCAGAGCAGACGACGGTAAAATTAAATGCCAAATAATGGAAAATGTATCAACTTGATGTTAAGAAGATAAAAGAAGAAGAAGAAAAAAAAAAGAAATGGAAAGAATATTTGCTTATAGTGAGATTGTAAATATAAATATATATCAGAAAAATTAAGGGAAGAATTTTCTTTGCTTTATTTACCTCGATAAATCATGACCTTTTGCACTTAATTGAAATGGAAATAACACAATATTTATATGAAATTATCTCCGAAATGTAGTTTAAAAGTATAGAAGATATCCATGTGGATGGAAACAGTGAACTGAACATAAAGTACTTTACGTGTGTGCTAACAATAGACTTTAGCAAGCAAACAAAACAAACAAACCCTTTGTTAATCTCTTGTTTCTAAATATTGACTAAGATAAATAAAAAATACATGCCGTCACAAATATTTTCTGTTTGAATCAATATAGACATTTCCCTAGGGGAAAAGGAAAGTAAATAAAAGCAATTTCTAATAGCAAATAAATCTTACTTACGGAACTTTTCAGAGAACGTTAACTGATAAACCAGAGACCTTTACTTGCATTGAGTTATTCACCTAGTTTTGAAGAAGTGAAAGGCATACCACTAGTAAAAAACTAACGGAACCGAAGAGCACAAAAAAAAGACGACTGCTGCAATTAAATCATCTATGATCTGAATGATTCTGTGAGCACACTACAAAGGAGATCCGATCACTAAGAATTAGAGAATCCAATCTGCTCCCGAAGTATCCAAGTTCTGTCTGAAATTCCACAAGTGAAATGAAAGTTGGGGAATCCAGACGGCAACAGCTAGTTAACCATGACTGATTCTAATCGAAATTTCGTTAGGGGATGAGAAGCCGCTTTAAAGTAGGTTAAGAGGCGAAGAGAGAAAAAGTCATTCTAGTTTCTGCATTATTCCGTTGACTCACTTTCCACCCCACCTACATGAGAAGATCCGAAAATAAATACGCTTTTCCTTTTTCCTTGATAAAATTGACCTCTTTAGGACTGAAACATTTTCACTGCTAAAAGGTCCGTGAACTTGTCGGACTCAAACCGTCACTGTTGTTTTTGAAATTTGAGACTTTTTATGAACTTCGCGCGAACCACAAACCTGTTTGTTGTACCTCTTACTTGGATTAAAGTAAAGTATAATTCCCCTGTCTCAAAGGCATGTTCCACTTAATAAAGAGCCCGTTCTACTTTTCAATAGAAAGTAACTTTTGTTGCCAGATATTGCAGTCTATCTCATCAGACCTTCAACCAGGGTCAAGTCGGTTTGTGGTACGACTAAAACTATTAATAGTATTGCGCGAAATACTTATAGATTCAGCAAGACAATATCTGTTCCTAACCACTGCAACAAATTTGCCCTTATTAAATTTCGAATAGTTATATAGCTTTGATGCAAATCCATCAGCATAAAATAGAAGAAAAAACTCATTTATTTTATGATAAATGGAAATAGTTTATTCTTGTGTATGGATAAAGGCTAGTTAAATTCAATTGAAGTTATATAAAATAATCGGTTTTACATTTAAAATCATAATTTTATTATGATCGGTTGATCATAAAAAGTGCATAATTTTTTTTAGTCCGAATAGAACTGTGCCCTAATGTATACATTTGAAATATTTTAGGCTTTTGCAAATTGAAATGCTGTGTCTAATTATTATTTCATCTTGAGTACTATAAGCAACTTAACATTAGCAGACATTATTTCTTCATTTTAGGTTTAATGATCTCAAATTAAAAATTCTCTTTCACAAAATGTTTGCGTAACGTCTTGTTATTTCAGATGCAATGATTAACAACCTACATACCAAATTGAAATGTCAAAAGAAAATTATATTTAATGTTAGAATTTGTCTTTTCGAGAAAGAAACACATATAGAGTTTTTAAATATTTTCTCTTCGAAATTGTATTTTGTTGGTTATCTAGCTGCATTGGCATTAATGGCAATGAATTAGCTAATGCCATGCCGAAATCTACAGCTACCTTTTTTGCAACGAACAACTTTCCTACTCTGGTGTTTTAAAATATTTTTACCATTGTATCTATAAATTTTGGCAAAAAATCATGGGATCTTCAGATCTTCTACAAATTACATTTTATTAATCCTAATATAATTTTGTGGTATGTTCTGCAAGTGCGAGAGCTTAATGTCAAAATGACTCGACTTCGCATAGGGCACGACTTTTTCATCCATAAATACTTTTTGTTTTGTGAAGAGTGTCCTGGATACACGATATGCCATTTTGATTTTACATTCATCGATATACTGTCTGAATATCCTGTTTTTAATCATCATCGATGATACTTTTTCACCCGTAAATACCTTTTGTTCGGTGAAGAGTTTTCTGAATACACCATATGCCAATTTGATTTTACATTCATCCATGTGTCCTGAGTGTCCTGTTTTTAATCATCATCGATGATGCTTTTTCATGCATCGTCTCCAAACATTTGCTATTTTGTGAGGAAAAATACTCATCTGAAAATTTTTGCATTCTTAAAAACAATTGGCTTTCATCATCTTATTTAAATATCCAGAATTTTCTTTTATTCTCTTCAGTCCTTGTTTAGTACTCTAAATAAGTGCTTTTTTAAACTTCTAGATTTTAGATTTGCTGGCATATTAGATCCTGAAAATTGTCTGCAACCACAACCACAAGATTTGCGCAGCACGGCTTAATCTGGTCCTTGAGCCATGAAACCCCCCACTCACTTATTTTAAATAATTCCTTCAAGATTATCGCGTTATATGGATTAACACTACACATCATTTTTCTAGGTCGTTGCCTTTTACGCCTGTGGAGCATTTTGACTAAGTTTGCTACTACTTGTAATTAGTGACAAGTTATCTTTAAACTCTAATGCTTCGACAATTTCATTGATTAAGGCCATTGAAAGTTGTTTAAAAAACCATTAGAGTTGGCTTTCTCCATCCTTCGACTTAATGATGATTGTAAACATTTTCTTAATTTAGAATTTATGCTTAACAGAACCGTTTACGAAGTAATTTGAAAATGATACCCTTGGAATGATTTCAAAACTAATTCAAAGTAAGTACGTAATCTTAATACGTTGCTTATTAATCATAATGTATAAATTCAGTTAAACTGTTTTTAAAAACACACTTACTGGCATTTTTTATTTTAATTACTTTTTTGATTTATTATGATATTATTATTAATTATTATTTTTATAGATATTATGCAATCTTTTATCCAGTTTTTTTTTTCACAAATTCACTACCAGGGGGGGGGCATTGCTTGTATAGAATCAAATTCCATTCAATTTATCAATTAAGAATTAAGTTCTGAAAATAATAAAATACCTGATTGTTAATGAAAATGAAAGTAAGTCAATGAATATTTGTACTCAAACTTTGTAATTTATTATAACAACAGTATAAAACTAATAGAGGCGTCATTGTAATCATAGTCCTCCCTGCGTTCAAGACACTTGATCTATTGATGCATGAATTTACTGATTTCTTTAGAAAGAAAATATTTTCGGTTTTGAAGCATGGAAATTTAAGGCATAATAAAATAACTGAGACTAAAATTTATATCTATAATTTATTTAAAAGTCAGTTTACATGCATGAGAATGTGAATTGTGCATCATCAATGATATTTTTATACTTCTAATTGTGTTTTTCCATTACGAGAAAAGTTATCGAGAAATGAAGAAACATGCACAAATCGATTCACTCTTCTGCCTGTAATAATGCATTCGAGAAAACATTGATTTTGAGCTCGAAACGATAATTTGACTTTTTCCACCCATCAATGACATCATTGGGCTGAATCAACCTTTTTTTGAATACGCATAACAATAAGCCTGAAGCTTTCTTTCCAAATGAACTTCCTTGTTTTCTGCTTTTTAATATTTGCATATACTGGATATCGGACGTTGCCCCTATGTATCCCAGAGGCGGGCACTTTCGATGGCTAAATTATGGCTATAGATAAACATTCAAGGATAAAAAAACATTCTTGTAATTGATAGATTACAATAACTCTCATTTGCAAGCAAGATTATAGAGATTGTTCCTCAATGTATTTTTAACATATCAAGATATTATTACACACAGATAACATTTATTTCCAATGATTTATCAAATAGCTACCCACTCCCGTGCAACAGCAATAAAGAGTGAAGTGAATTGAGTTTGTTCGTGTTTTCTAGTTCGAAAACCACCTTTGGTTGTTTTGCGCCAAACACTTGCTTTGAAAAAAAGGGAATCAAGAAAAAGTTGCAGTTAAAACGAAATTAAAACTACTTAAAACGAAAACTCTGGATTAGATCATCAGTGGAGTTAATTCACATTAACAGAAATCAACCTGTTAATGTGAGTTAATGTTAATAACTGTTAATGTGAATTAATGTTAGTTAATGTTAATGTGAGTTAATAACCTGTTAATGACAAATTAGAGTGAGAGGGATGAAATAAAGGAGTTTTTAAAAAGCAACTATTTTATAACAGCAAGTTGCTATTACTAAATAAAATCCGGAATATTTATGGTGAAAATCGCTTGAAAAATATGAAAAGTAAATTCCATGTACAAAGGTTAAATTGTATTAACATCTCGTTTTAAAATGGCACGAGAACTATTTTTGGGGGAAAAATCATTTTCTAATTTTGAACTCAAGCCAGATGATGAGGAAGATACCTGAGCCTTCAGTCCTTTTCTAATCTTCCGTTTCACACCAACAGGAGAACGCCTGGCTTTCGCCGTCCAGTTCGGAACACACTAGATCCACATACAAAAAATCTCGGGCAGAATCACATTTTAAACCTCGAATCCTCTCCCGAGCACGAAATTTTACTATTAGTCCATCTCGCCTAGGAAGACATTTCATCAAGAGCTTAATCGATAAAATATTTTTAATTTTATTTTCTGCGGTCTGCTATCCAAACTATTTATAGAATTTACAGATTACAATGAAAAATTATAAATGTAATCGTTTATAAAATTTTAATTTTTTGCAGCTGCATTGGCTTGAATTTAAATTTCTTACATTTACAAAATTACAATTATTACAGTCTTTTGAACTTTTTATGATTTTATTTACGAGTAATAGGCAATTATTTTATTAACGATATTCTCCTGTTAACCCTTTCGTCGTCCTCTCCTGTCCACGAAAATTTCTCCCCAGAGGTCCTCTGTTTTTCGCCGTATTAGAATAAACAAAAATAAAACCTCAAACAAGTAAACATTTATAAAGCGTTTTAAAAGTTTTAAAATGTAGAAAAACGCTTGAAGCGCGTTAAGGCCGCCCTGCAGAATTTTCACTTGAACGCGCTAGACGCGTTACGGACGACGAAACTATTAATCTATGCAGAAGAGACCAAATTCATATTTTCTTATTATATTACGTAGATTGTTCTCTCACATGCTGATCCTGTTGTATTGGATGATTTATATGAGATGATGCATTCTCCCTTTTCGAAGGAAACATGCTTTATTTCTCTCTAGGATGAATAAGACATTTGATCTGTAATATTTCTTTATTACATATATTTGCTTAAAGCCCCCATCGGAGATTCGATTGAGTTATGAAACAAAAATTTCTTAAGAGTATGATTTATAAAAATGGTTTTATTGGGGGCCTTACTTTCAGAATCTTAAAAATTCGATTTGGTTTATCTTAACTTTAATTTATTCGAAATGTGAGACTTTCCACAAGGTAGTTAGATTCCTTTGCTGTGCACATTATGCTCAAATTTTTTGAAATAAATAGATTTTTGATGTTGGGTTCAAAATAAGTAAGTTTGGGATTTGCTTCAAGCAATAAATTGGCTTTTTGAAAACATGTTTATTAAAAGCTTAGATTTTTTTTTATCGAGATATACATGTGGATTATCTATTAAGGTTAGATACTATTTGTGTAAACACCTTTCTAAGATTAAAACAATATCCTGGGCATTTTCTTTCTTATGAATGATATCATCTGTTTTGGACAGTTCGTGGTTTGACTAAAGGGCATCAAATAACTTTCAAATACTTCACAATATTTTCCAGTTTTGTCGCGTATATGAAATTTGAAAATGATCCGCTTATTTCTATGCAGAGACCGTCATAATCATTATTAAGAGTCGCTTGTCGTTTAGATGAAAGGAACTCTGATGTAATGTTATGAAATCTGATAAGCGACACATTTTAACAATGCTTAGAGCCATTTGTTTTCACAAGAAAACTCCGTTAGTGGCCTCACTTTTATGACTTTTCCTGAAGAATTTTTCAAGTTTTCGTTTGATCTGAGTCTTCCGCTACAGGAATTTCATTTTGAAAAAAAAAACTATTTTCAAACTCTTCATGTTTTACGAAACAGGAGTAATTAATCAAGTTTAACAAGCAAGGGAGCAGTAGTAGAACAAGGTGTAGAAACGGAGCATTTTTCGAATATTTCGTATTATTTTCTATTGCTGGTATTATTTTAAATTTAAGTTTACTAAAAGTTGAAAACCATCTAAACTAGAATGCTTTTTATTCTTTTTTTATACAAAAGGAACTTGGAATTCTTAACGAAAGAAACTCTTATAAAAATCATGTAATTGCGAATTCCCTTTTGTGAAAGAAATCATGCCACTTTTTTTACCAACTTTTTAGAATTGAAACATCTTTTTCATCATGTCATTATCTATCTGTAAGAATGATGCTTAAATATATAAAGTGTAAAATTTTTTGAATTGTATTTTGAGACAATTTTTGAAATTTTTCGAATTGTATTTGAATTGTTTTATTTGGATCTACTAACTAAACTGAGACTTCATGAATTATATTTTGTACAGGATAGAATGTTTTAGATATTAGACCCAATTTGGTAAACGAAAAATTTTAATATATTCAGGGAATCATTAGTGAAACCAAGACGTTTCATAATAATTTCTATAAAGTAGGAAGGTACGTATTTTCATCCATACAACCCGATTTTTCAATGACATAAACTTTAACATAGGTATACAGAGTAATGTTTTAAGCAAATAATGCTTATTGTTCTTAATTAATTAAATTTCTTAATTAAATCACTAATTAAGTACGGACTATCAGCTTTTGTTAGATATTAATTGATGTTATACACTATCTACCTATAAGTAATTTGACACCTGCGATAAAAGAGATAACACGATTTATTCATATTCAATAGCTGGCAGAGCTTCTACCAGAGACAATTACAGCCTTTACCCTCCGGGGCTTGCCTTCCACAAGTGTTTGGATTAGGGACAGTAATATTTTCTTGGAGAAGACGTGAAAGTTATTTCACCGATTTTCGATGGTTGCTACACCCCCTAATTTAGCGATCCAACTTGTCCCAAAGGTTTTCTAGAGGATTCAAATCTGAACTCTGGGCAGGCCAGTCTAGTCGGTTCACCTCATTGTCATCATACCAATCCATGGTGGACCTCGTACCATAACAAGTGGCGTTGTCATCCTGGAAATAACAATGATCCAACCAGTAAAATTCCATAGCGTAGGAAGCACATTGTTGTATAGAATAGTGAAGTAAGAGTCGATGTTGACTGGGATCAAGGTTCCCAATCCATACTACGAGAAACATCCCCAGACCATAATTCCACCTCCGCCATACTTTACTGTAAGTACAATGCATTCTGTCAATGGACGTTCTCCATGCATACACCAAACCTTGACTCGGCTATCCGACTGGCAGGGATTGAAACTTGATTCATCATTCCAGAGAGCCTGTTTCCACTTATGTACAGTCCAATTTTGACATCATTTGCAGCACCTCAACCGAGCAGCAAGGTTAGATTTTGTAATCAAAGGCTTATGGGCGACAACACCACCATGGAAACCAAACAAACGTGCTTCCTTCCGGATAGTATTCATCGAAACAACAATCTCAGATGCTTGTTGAAACTGCTGGAATGTGGGCCATCGGTTTGGAGAGGGTTTTCGAATTTCTTTGGATAGCACTCGTCGGTATTTATCTTAGTTTCGTGGATCAACTGTGTTGAGGCACATTCCGATAATCACCGCTCTCCTTCCTTTTCTTAATCACAAAAGCTACTGTCGAATTTGGAATGTTTAGCTGACTTGATATGCCCCTTGTGGATCAACAATTTCTATGATATTCGACAATTGCGCCTTTATCGAAGTCAGACAGCTCTAAATTTCGTGGCATTTTGCATACGACTAATGCCAGTTCTGTTTTCTTCCCGATATTTAAGTACAGAAGATCAGGACCGCGGGTAACCTCGTTTGCATGTATGTGCAAATACTTGTTGGTATATAGTGTATATTAACTACTTTTACGAGACATCTTACACTTGGTTCAAAACAGCAATATAAGTAAATAATTTTTTTTTAATTTTTAATTTCCGTAGAGTTACTACTATGGCTGAAAAGGGAAACATTAACGATGCCCCTTTTAAACAGAGCTCTTTAATTTAAATGAATTAATATTATTCATTCAAAAAGGAATCTTTGTTTGTGCTTCGTACTTGGACTTTTAGTCTGTATAACTTCATCGACTAATTGAAATTTTCTGATCTCTAAGTCAATTAAATTTTTTAGGTGAAAATTATCCCTTTCAGCGGAGACCATGCCGTTTGACATTATCCATCTCTCCTCTATATTTCTCTCGGTCATGTATTCATTTTTTAGTTAATTAGCTTTTAAAATTACTATGAGTTCAATAGTTAAAGTTCTTTTGAATAAACGTGATGATTAATTGCAGACAGATTTTATCAGTTTTTGTTTGGTTTTAAAATAATTTCTTTTAGTGTGTTTTGACTTATTTAGTACATCATTATTTAGTACATTAGAAGCTCTGAAACTTTATTGTATTCACGCAGAAATTGCTTGAAACTATTGCGTTTGTAATCTTATATTATCGTGATGTGCGTTTGATGTATTAGAGAACTATCATCTATGTTGTTTTGTAAAGATATTTTATAATAAACATATTTTATTTTACAGAAATTTCAATAATCCAATTGTAATTGTAGAACAAACGATGCTGCAAATAAAGACGTAAAGGGCCTCCTTATAAGAAACCTTCCTCAATATCAATATAAATTATTTAAACGAATATTTTTTATTGATTTTCATGAATGATTAACGAAGTACATATTTGCAATAAAATATCTGAACAAATAATGAGGCAAATAAAAGATATTGTTTTTCCACAAATTCTTCATGTCATGTAAAGAACCAAATATACGGTTTGGAAAAGTACCACAGGGGAGGGGGCACCTCGTCATTGAGAATGAGAAGCTTCCGACATAATGGTTGGTTCTCGTCACCCTTGTGGGTACACAAAAAGCTGGGGGTCTGGCTCCTCCCATCGATGATGGGACGTACTTCCTTAGGGAAGGGCTGTACCGTGGCCGGTGATGGCCTTTAGGATTCAACCACAGTTCCCGCCAATGTTGCTTTCACCGCGGTTCGATCATTAAAATTTTTCCGTGTGCTTTCGGGTGGGTCGGAGTGGTCAATTTATGCTGATGATGCGTTTTGGAAAAGGACCTTCCTTTTTCATATCAACGGTTTTATAAAACTTTACTTTTCCTTTCATCGTATTCATATGCACTTCCCTTTGACAAAAATTTGAACAAATTTATAATTTTTTTTAAGACTGTCTGCCAAATTTTACTCATCTAGGTCATTGTATTTTTTAACTATTTCTTTCACATACATAAACAGTCAAGCTGCTAAAATTGTAATGCAGTTTTAGCAGATTGTTATTATGACCGCTTTCCAACTTTCATCCATTTAAATGATTGCATTTGCAAGCTATCGTATTTATACATCCACAGATTGATAGATATAATTCCAATATGATTTTCAAAATTGATAATTGAGTAATAAAAAGATATATTTTTAAAAACAGCGAAGAATCATTAAAATCTAGTGGGTGAACATTTTTCTTTTGAATACTACGGTAAAGGATTAAAATGGTTATTTTTAATTCATTTCTTTAACCTATCGTTTAACTCTGTGGAATTTTCGATGGTTTGTCTATGTAAACTTTCAGCGATATAGAAAACTTGAAAGAATTTGAGTTAATTATTATTTTCTAAGCCCTCTCCCCTCAAAAAATGTTTATATTAATGCCTTGTCACTTAGGGGATTATTTACTTATGCGCTTATATTTATGATGCATACACTGTGGCCTATATCGCTTCTTCCGGATTCTTCAAAATTTATGATTAGAGATGACTTTCGACTGTCGCTTAAAGCAGGTTTTTAAGCTGCTTGTGTTCAAAGATTTAGTCAGATTTGCTTCTCAAATATGCTTGAAACTGGTAGTTTGCATTTATTTTCGATTAAAAAGTGTTCATGTTTCTCCAGTACAGTTTCATGGAAGACTTAGTTTTGGGGGATTAAATGTATAGCAGATATTCGTGGCTTCTGACTTCATAAGCAGATAACAGCATCGAGAAAGTTTATACTAATCTCTTGCAAATATTAAGTGATCATAGTTTCGCTTAACTATTGATGCATGATGAATATTACAATGAAAGATTTCAATAAAATATTCAGGAATTTTCCATTTTTCCTTTCAGGCAAAAAAAAAAAAAAATCTTCTACTACTTGTTATAGAAGAAATTTCGTGATTGTGTAGGGATTGAAAAAGTTTGAAACGATTTTAAACTAATAATTTTGATTTTATTTACTCATTAGAGAAAGTGTTTTGCGCTTTTTTGCTTATCTAAGTATGATTGATTAGCTTTTATAGAGAAAAATTAAGCTGTAATTATTTTTTCACACACTTTTATCTAACTCGATTTATTGCATGTCAGTAATAATTAGTGTATGAGTTCCAACTAGGCAGAATAGGCAGCTTTCTAGAGTCGCTAGGTTGAGAGGGGGCCTCAAATAGATCGATTAAAATACTTTATTTTCCTAGTTGCCAAACAAATAAATTTGTAAAATATACAAATTTGATGTAAAGTATACATTTCCTATATGTTTCCTTACATTCACTTTGTGGTTAGAATATTTATAACGCTTAGCATCAACTTCAATAATATTGTACGTAACCATGAATACCGGGTAGTCTGGAATCATAATGGCTAAATAAACACAAATATACTTTCTCAAATTTAATAAAATATTGTCTAAAAAAGATTATTCTAGAATAAACCATTAAAATGTTAAAAAAAAGTGTTGAAATGGGAAAGAAATTTGGCCAGTTTATTAAAAGAGGGACGCCATTATGAACCTAAATACGCTATTGGTAAGGATGAGATTTTGCATTCGAGTCTTCACTCACTTCTTAGTAGATGAGAGTTTTAAAATTTTGTGCTGTTGTATATTCTCGACATTATTTTAATGTTTTTTTACAAATTTATTATTGAGTTAATATACTGATTAAAATTTTTGATGATTTAACATGTGTGTCGACATCTAGTAGTGAGTTTGAGAAAAAATTAATTTCAAGATTCCATAAAAAAGTTTTTTTTAAATTCTAAATTAACGAGTAATAAGTAGGCAATAAGTAATATTAAAAGAAATTCTACTTTTATTACATTAATAAAGGTTCTTTTAAAAAACTATTTTCATTAAATGTATCCTATTTATCTCTTCCATATTTAATAGTCCATCAGAATTTTATACGTAAAGAATTTCTGAACAATTATATTGTTTTTCTAGCGTCCTATTTTTGAGAGCTGTAAAAAGAACCTAAAGGAAAATTGAGGTGCTATTATGTGGTTCATAACTGTGAAAACTGAAAGCAAAGGAATAGTAAGAATTGCTCTTGTCCATTTCATAATTGTAAAATTTTCTCAGTAAACTCAAGATCTAAAATGCTGAAATAGGCGGTTATAAAGGGGAAAAAGAAGCAATTGACAACAACAGAAAATGTTAAAAAATTTATTTTCATTGAAATTTTTTCGTAAATATAGTCTGGGGTTAATTCAGAATTTTATTCATATTTCAGCAACAGTTCCATCTTTCAGTTCTTGCCATGCTTATCGGAGATTAACCTAACTATAAAATCTAATATCAATGAATGAACTAATAGTTTTGTGAAGGACCAGATATTTGAAAACACAGAAATGAGTCGTTCTATAGATTTCCCAAATAAGTTTTTAATCAAAAGCGACATAAAAATTTTATTGTTAAAACTTTAACAATAAAAGGTTACAAAACATATTAAAAAAAAACGGAGATAAAAGCAAAGAACAAGCATCAAATTGCTTAAAAACTTCTTTTTTATACCTTCACAGTTCATGAAATGAGCATTACATTTTCGCCATAAAACACTTAAAACCTTTAATGATTTCATATGAATGTAAAGTGCTAGTATATTTTCATTAATGCGTCATCCTTAACCATCTGCTTGACGAGTGCTGATTCTTTTTTAACCGCGCCCGTCTAAATGGGATTTTAAACGCATTTACAGAATAGCGTCTTTCAGTTCCTACACTGAATAGCCGGCAATAAATAATTGCATCTTATTTATTAAAAGCTCGATTAATAGTTCCTCCTTTGTTTTATTAACTATCGTTAGAAGGAAATGGGTTCTTCGAAAGGGGAAAAAAAATCCCATTTGTTTGAGAATATGAACTTGGAAACTGATCTTCCCGTGGGAAAACGATTATTACCCTGACATTCACGCGTACACTTCTTGCTTTAAAAAAAATCTGTGTAAATTGGGTCAGAAAAATGAATGAAGACCTTGAGCTCTCGTTGTATAGACTAAACTTTTAAGCTTGAAACAACTATTGATAGATGCCCTTTTGTTTCTACTATTTTCTGATCGCATTATCTGTAAACGGTTTAATTTTTTAAAATCAGAAATGGGAAAGTATGTAAAAGAAAAACAAATGTATTTACAATTTTATCTTGATTACAAATATGTATTTATTTGCTGTGGCATAACACAGTTGAGTAAAAACTTAAAAAATATTCAGCAAGTTAATGTACGAAAAACATAATATTTATTTCATACTAAAATTTCCGAATTTGTTTTCATGTATTAAAGCAATTCATTATGACGTTAAACAAGTTATTACAAATTAATGTTAAATGAGCGTATATGGTTCAATATTTATTGCGTTAAAAATGGATATACTCTTTTAAATACCAAAATTTGTCACACAAACAACAATTTTAGTAGCAAAATCCATATCAAAATTTATTGATCTAAATCGAAGCGTATTAATCGCATTAACCTGCATGAGAACGTTCAGACAAAGAATTAATTAGCTCTTCAACGGATTTTTTAAAAATTTGATTAAAAAAATCTAAACTTTAGGGTGATAAAATTTTGTACTGAATTTCATTGAGTCCAAATTTGATACATATCTGCATTTTAGATGATAAATCTGAGAAAATAGTAGATGTTTATGTTTTATAGTTAAATCCTAAATGTTTTTTGATAAGGCTTCGAGTTGTAGGTTCAAAAGTCAGGTCAGGGTTGTAGGTTCTCACTTTGGTGACGGCAGATTGGACAATGAGCTGATTATTCCGATATTGACGAAATCATTTGATTAAATTTCACAATTGTGAAGTTCTTTTTCAATGGTCGTCAAATAGTTTCAAAAATGGTAGATATATTTCAAAGCATTCAAATGGACTTGCAATATAGTATTTTACATGTAATTTTATCTTATTTGAAAGATTTTTCATGCCAAGTCTAATCTGGGAGAATAACGTCTTATTATCGTGGTATTTTTATTTCACAATTTTATAAGAGACCAGTAATAATTTATTACATATAACAAATATGATGAAGCATATTATTGATCTTTAAACTATTAATCCAATCGTATTTAGATTATATTATCAAACTGTGAAATGAAATGATTCAATATCAAAAAAGAATGTATGGAAAACTTAAAAAGAATAAAAGAATTTGAGAGCGTGAAAAAAAATGTCTATAAATAAAAATGATAGAAAAATCCATTATGGACAAAAGTAAACAATTAGAACTGAGTTATTTCTACTTTTTTTGAAAGAAGAAATTAAAATATTTTCCCCTTTTTGTTTTTATCAGAAATTGAGCAATGTATATATGTGCATATATATAAAATAGAGATAAAAAATACATTTTTATTATAATCTGATGCGTTTTCACCAAACTCCTTTTTGTGTTCATCTATCAGACTAGCCTTAAAATTTGCCTTAAAATTTTTGTTCCATTACTTTGATACCCTAGTGAAACCTTTCTCCTCCTTCACTAAAATGAACCATATTGATTCGAAATTTATTCAAATACTTCCTTTTCAGCAACCAATTTTTCAAAACTTTTAAGCACATTTTGTATCAATTCTTCATAGTTCTGTGCTTTGTGTTTACTTTTGAATATTCTGAAAAATTCTTAATAACCAAGATGAAACATGACCAAGTAAGAGATTCAACGTCATCAAGAGACGGTGAAAATTTTGAATATTTAAAGAGTTTACGAATTTGAGTATCATCAAAAATTTGTCCTACTTTGTCCAAGAAAATTGTTTCATTAGGCCATTTTTTATGAAATAAAAGGAAAATTATTTTATTTCCATCAACCAATGACTCCCTGGTAATTTTCACTTTACAATTAGTATTTCTCTTAAAAATGTTTTTTCCCCCAATAATATCTTTGTGCCCTTCTATCTCAGAAGCAAATGAATCAAAACCACTTTGTAAATTCACTTTTTTGTTCCTGTAGAAAATTGACTATCTTTAAATCAACACAAATAGTTCAACAATGCTCTTGACAGCAGAGCATCAAGCTCAATGATGCTCTACATTTTGATACTCTGCAAGACCATTTTTATTCTTTCGTTTTGATATTCTCCTTTAAGTTTTATAGAGAGAGTAATTGGCAGGTAAGGATAGTGATCACCCTTGTGCAGTTTGATAAATTTGAACTTCGGGTTTTACAGAAATCTTTCAAAATTTTGTTTCATATTCTATTTTCATGTGAGAATAATGTTGAGGAATAAGATTGGAATAAACAAGCCTTCTATCTTTAATAAAATATGGAAAACTCTTTTCTTTTCCTGGAAGAAGAATTTTACAACCTACTGGTTTTATAAGCTATTGCTTTAACACCAGACCTGAGACTCCTCCCCTTAATGCAGATGCTAAAATTTCTCATCTTTGCCTTGACAGACCAAGTTCTTGCATCATATTTTTGAGTTCTCCTTCAAAATTCTGCTGTTATAATCGCAAACTTACTTCATATTTATTTTCACTATCAAATAAAAAGATTTTACATCCTCATCTGATGTAGGAATGATGTGGAAACTAACAACAGAATATCCTCACTATGACATAAGTTGATATCAAGGTTTTCCCATTTCTTATATAATATATTTGTAACAATTAAGGCCTTTCACAGTCATAAGACAAAAATAATGGTTATTGTGGTGATTAAATTTCTCTCTTCTCAGAATTGGCACATTAGATTAAAAACTTTCTTTTTGTTCCTTTTCCTTCTGCCATAAACGTCTACGTCTTTGCCATAAACATCTATGCGGGTGTTAACAAAATTTTGAAAATATGCATCATTTCAAAAATTAGACCAAATTCGGCAAAAGTAACACCAGTTTTGAAATTAGCAGCTTCAATATACCCTAAAACCGTAAATTTTTTTTTAGCAACTTAAGCCATTCTTTTTGGTGAGCAGTACCATTAATAAAATAAGTAGATTTCGTGTTGTTATAGGTGTTACCATTTGATAATAATTATGTAAAGCTTAAGGATAATGATTTAAAAATATTTTTAAAAATAGAATAAAAAGTTATAATTTAGATGAATAAGAGACACTTGTAATGATAAATCATGCACTATGTGATATTTTACCTTTAAAATTATACCTCTAAATTTTATCCCAATTATACTCTGAGTTACATAACACATTTCTGATTTCAATCATCTGACAATTCATACTTCAAACTTTATCGATTCACAAATGGACTTTTGCGTTGAGTTCATCAAAATATTCTCTCCGAATAGCTTGTTACTTCATTAAGTTAAAGAATGAATCTATGACATACTATACGAATCTAATGAATATTGCTAAGAAATCCATTAATGCGCAGATGATATGGTACTTGGTAGAAATTTTATTACGTTATATATTTAATTCAGACAAGCTACAGAATTTCAAAAAAACTCATAATAAACTATTATTTATTGTTTACGGTGCTAACTTTTTAGCTCGATTTTTTAATGATCTAATATCAATTTTTTTTTTGTCACTCATGGGTCAAAAGAAAGACCAAGCTCTACTCACGTGTACATTGAAAGCTATCCATTCTTCTCATTCCATCGAATCCATCCTCCTATCTCTACTTCCTTCAGTCGAGTCGCGAAATGTTGAACTGCATCAAAAAACTAAGAGCGGGCTCGGTCGCAGAGAAACGTTCGCTGCAGTTCGACCGACTGAACTAGGTACCGCGAAGACTCCTCGACTTGTCAAGAATCTAGGTTATGGCTGTCTGTCCCCCAGGCAAATCGCCCCCTCTCTTCTTTTGCTCACTATCGCCTTCTTCACACATTTGATTCTTCTATACGCTTCACGGCCACATGCTTTCACAAAGCAGCTGCATATTTTGTATTTTGTTTAAAAAACAGCTGCTCGAAAAAACGATCAGTTTTAAATGCTTGTTTTCCTGTTTTTAAAAATAGAAAAATTGTTTGATTCAGAATATGCTTTCACGTATAAGGTACAATAAAGCACCAAAAGAGAGTTTCGTCAGCTATAAAAATGAATTTAAATGTGGATTTTCAATTTCAAGAATGAGCTTTTAAAAATAATCTCTATAGTAAGCATTTAGCCCAAAGTTTTGCACTCGTAGACTCTTCAATTGCAATCAGTTCAGATTCAGAGCTTCTTCAAATTACTCTTGTGTTATTAGAAATCAATAATAAATATTTTTTTTTTAAACCCGGTTATTAAAATTCATCTACAGTTGGCTGCAAAGAATGCAAATGAGTTCTTGAGGAAAGAAACAAAAATCAAGCATTCTTCATTCAAACGATTTCATATTATTTTTTGAAAATTGTTTTATTTTTTATAGCTGATTTTTGTATTATTATCATTGCTGATTCCAAAAATAGAATCCATTTTTTTTCAATCAAGAAGAGGAAACGAATTTATATTTTGTAAGAATTAACGCAAGTTGAAATATTTTGACATTTTTTTTATTACTTCTTAATTGCCTACTTTATATTTATATCCTAATTATGTCATGATTTAAATGATAAATGAGTCAATGAAAAAAATTACAAAATCTCATAGTGACATTTTCTCTTTTTCTCAAAACTTATTTCCCTGATGTTCCTCGGGCAATTTGATAAGGATCGTCTGAACATCTAGCAGTAGTTGGCTAGCGTTCTTATATCCCAACTATCACTTTTCGAATTCCTTTATGTGTGGTGAAATTTTTCACTTTGCTCCTTGCTTACGTCACTTTAATTTTTATGCCATTAGTCTTCTTCTTGGGTACAGCCGACCACCCAGCCACCACTGATGAAGGTAGCAGTATCGACAGGATTTGTTGAGGCCGACTGCTATCTTCATGCCACTAGTCTAGGTGCAAATGGAGAAAATGGGTGATTAAGATCGTATTATACCTAATATCTCGAAATATAATACATAAAAATGAATTTTTGTTTGTGCGTATTTTATGATTGTCATATCGTTCATCAGATTGCGATAAAACTTTGCCAACTTATTGCTTGCACTTGCGCGAAGGTTATAGGCATAGTACAATTATTATATCTATTAATATATAAAAAAATTTGTTTGTTCTTATTTTATGCGCTGCCGTTCAGTTCATTCGATTGCGATAAACCAATATTATTTATACTGCTCCTTTATATATCGTTCTATTTCAATGAATGTATTCATTGTCGATAGTAAATATCATTTTCTCTGTCATTTGTAATTAAACAAGATAACTGTTTCAAATTTCAAACGATATTTCCAAAATTATTTCTTCTGCGGCAGCAACGCGTCGGGTATCAGCTAGTTTTTAATAAAATCTTATATAATAGATTTGTACTTTGGGTTCTTTTTGAATGGAAGTTAGGAAGATAGGCTGATTTTTCTCTCATTTTCTTCCATTTTGAGCTGAAGTTTTCGTTGTTCATCAGTTTTCTAATGTTGGATTTCACCACTACTCTTTCCTTCAGCTTTGTTTCGGATAAACTTCGGAAATTTCACAAATACTTTTTCCGTCTATTGGCAAGTCCTTAATTAACTGTTTTATAAAGCCTAATTTTATATGAGGTCATGGAAGTAAAATATTTTTGAAGTAATCAAACTTTCCTCTTGAATATTTTTGATTCCAGGGTCCAGCGTCTTCATTTTTTTTACCATTCTTTCTTCATATAATGTACTTTTCTATACCGGCTGTCATATTCGTTATAACGTTTCCCCTTTACCTCACATGTAATTGGAACTCCGGGCAGATGTCACCCGTTTTCCTACACATAGTTAAGTGCCTATGGACCACCAGATATGGATGCTTTTCACTAGGATATTCATTGTGTCTGATCATTTATTGTATCCAGATGAAGGGCCACAGATATGTGTCTCGTCGCTTCAAATAGATCCATCATATCTTCTAGGGAGAAGAACGCCAAAACATCCAGATGTTAAGCTTTTTCCCTTTTGAATACACTCCTCAAATCTTCCATAAACGATCAATCACCAGCAAGCTTTGTAATTAAGTGTCGAAAGGTACACTTCAGCTGGTGTTAGCTGTGAATTGATTATAATTAATATATGTTCGGAAGGGGTCAGCTACAAAGATGGGTCCTTAACAGACATTCCCATGATGGACTGCAAACCATTGAGGAAGCTTTAATGAGCAGCTATTGGGTGATAGGGAACTCAAGTTCACCAATGGGAAGCCGGAGGCGGTTATTTGACGAAAATAAAATGCAGTTTTCTTCCAAAGAAAAGGAGAGAAAGGTTTCGAATTAGAATTCGGAGAGAGACTTCGGAGTGCGGAAAAATTGTTCTTGATTTTTTGAGAAGCTCCGTGTGATTCTGGCTTCTGTGTGTCACGCGATAAAGATTGGTGGATTTCTGGAGCGGCCCTGGAGTAGCCATTTAGAGCTAACAGTCTTTTAACGGTTTTTTGGTGACTTTTTCTCCGATTTCATCTAGGAACTATTTCGTGATCGAACTATTATTTGATTTTTGTAAATAATATTAACTTAGATGAGAACAAATTGTTCGTTGTAAATATATAAGGCTGTAAATAAAAGAATGATTTTGTTACGCTACTCTCTTAGTTGGTCAGTCTTTTCCAAGATATTACAGTGTCTTTAGCTTGACTCAATGTGATGGATTTATACTGATTTACCAGAACAATGTTGAACAAACTTTTCATCAAATATTCTTCAGGGATGTACTTCTTGTTCATATTCCTTCAGAAATTATTTCACTTTTTTTCCTGTTTTGACCAAATTTATAAATGAAAAAATAGATATTTCTCTATACTCTGCCGTGATGTACACCATTCTTTCCTGATGAAGCTGATAATCTATCGGAAAACTCCTTAAAAGAATTCAATGATGCCATTTGGACGCAACTTTATCGTTATTGTTGTCAACATAACAGTGTTGCATTTATTAACTCTCTGCATTATTAATACTGATTAATGCACTTACAAATGAATGTTGTACTTCAGAAAGTGCGATGGATATAATTAAAATTCTATTTCATTTTACTCATTATTAATTGAATTTCCTTTTTATTAATTGAATTATCCATTTTAAAATGTCAATAGTAACGTTCCTCCATTAAAATGGATTGGATTCATTAGGATGATTTTGATATCCAAACACCGATGCTGGCTTTAATTAGGATTAATGAGCATACTTTGTCAATTTAAGGGGCCGCGGTGGCCTGGTGGTAAAGTCTCGGCTTCAGAACCGGAGGGTTGCAGGTTCGAGCCCCGATTCCAACGAAGAACCGTCGTGTAAGCGTGTCTGGTGCCCATTAAACCGTCCTGGCCAAACTTCCTCCCGTTGGTGTGGTGTGTGGAGAAAGGGGTGCCAGCTCAGGTGTCGTCCTCGTCATCTGACAGAGGTTCAAAATTACGAGGTGCGTCCCAAAATAGCCCTAGTATTGCTTTAAAACGAGACGTTAATATAACTAAACGAAACTTGTCAAGTTAAGATGGCATCTTTTTTTTTAATAAACAATCATATTTAAGAGCAGAAATAAATAAAATGATCATAAATAATCATAAGAATTATGAAGAGCTTTTGATACCGTATTGACTACTATGTATTATAACAGGCTATTTATCGGAAGTGGTCTTTCATATATAATTGTATTTATAACTGCAATGACACGAGAGAAGATTAGATAGTGTCAGAATTTAAATGAAAAAGTGGAATGCTCTTGCTACTGAAAATAAAACAAGATTTCTCTTTTTAGCAGCTGAATATGAGTTATTACTTCTTTTTTATCTATCACGTTTATCTTTATTTTAAAGTGTGTTTAAGCAATCAGATGGTGCATATTCTAAAAGAATAAGTCATTCCTGATTAAAATCTTTAACACAGACCCGATTCTTGAAATAAGAAAATGCTTCTTTGTTTTTTCTGTCGGTGTTCGCTCCTTTCTTCCTGGATCTTTCTTGGTAAATTAAAAGATCTTTCTTGGTAATTCTAAAAGACGTGAAAATGAAAGTAAGTAAAAGACACAAAAACAGTTATAACATTTCATTTACTTCAGGAAATTATTTAAAAAAAAATTTTAAAAAATCCTAGATTTAATCAATCGTATTCAGTTTTATTTAAATAAAAAAAATAAAATAATTTTCTCTCTCTTTGAAATTCAATAGAATTTAATCAACCGAAATTCGCTGATGATTCAAATTATTTTCTTTTTTGTCAATGTCAATGTTTCTTTTATATTTCGAATTATATCAAATTCAGGAAAAGTAAAAAATTGTCTTTATTTCTAAATTGTGTTCCTTTGATAAATTTATATTATTTAAAGGAACAATCAAAGCATCAATGAAAAATTTCTGACTTTTTTAAGGAACATTTAACCACATTGGGTATGAATTGTTTCATTTTTAAAATACTGTGAACTGTTTATTTATATTATAACTATTTGTTATGTATTATAAATATTTGCATATTTATTATTCATATTGTTTTTAAACTATTAATATTGTAATTATTATAATCTTATTTATAAAAATTACAATTTATTTGTTACAATATATTAAACGTTAAAAATTAATTTTAATTCAATTTTTGGCTTAAATTTGTTATTTTCTCTTTTTATATCCATATTTAGACCCAATTTCTCTTATTTTGAATTTTTAGATAAAGTGAACATTTGCTTTGGTCCGATCAGCTTTGAATTAATACAGTTCACAATCTGCATGATCATACATAGTTCTTAGTTTATTCGAACAAATGGAAGCATTGGAAAAATAAAAGCAATTTATTATCTGTAATTTCCAATTCAATCGAAATTTTAAGAATACATCATGATTATCATGTTATTGATAAGAATTACGGGAGAGATTCAGTAGGTTAGGCTTATAGTAGAACTACAGTCTAAACGCTGATAGCAATAAAAAAGCAATTCGTTTTGTGGTAAACGCCTTGGTTGTTTTCCCTTATTTTACTTTGCATAGCGCCACTACTTTTCTTATTAAAAACTTTGTTTAAACTCCACTTAAAAGTTTTTTTCTCTGATGATAACGTTTCTATGAAAAAAAAGATATTATCATTTAAAAATTTCGAAATTTTGGTACTCCGAGGAGTTGTATTATTGTTTTTCAAATTATTCTTGAGCATGAACCGCGTAATACTTGTGATCAAAATTTTATTCCGTTCTGTCGAGTAATATCCTCGTTAAGAGTGCTCAGCGGTAAATCTTTTTCATAATCGCATCTTACATCGACCTTTTTCAATTCCTACTAGTACTAGTTCACACTCTCCATATATATATTTATATATCTTGTTCAAATTTTCAATCGTTAATAAAATACTTTTTATTCATCCTCTCAAGTTTAAATACATTTTTTTAAACTTATAGTGGATGGCACTCGATGTTAATACAATTTTTCAAATATTAATTCATGATTATTAAATTTATTTAAAGTATTAAATATTAGAGTTTTAGCAGTTTGTAATGAACACTGAAATCAACAGGCAGTAGCTCAATCGGTAAAATTCAAGGATTTCGGTTTTTTTCAAGTGAAGGTGAAGAATGCGAGTTCAATTCTTGCGAAAATAGGAATTGGCTTAATTTTTTTTTATATTACTTGTTATAAAAGAAGGAAAAAATATTTTTCGATGAAGAAATAAGAAAGCGTACTCCAGCCAATTTGGAGAATTATGACTTGTTATCTTTTCTCATTAGCTATTCCCTAATTGTATAACCTGAAAGGGATAGATGAAATCTTAAATGACTAATAAGGAAGGTGTGGAGATTAGATAAATGAAAAATTGCTATATGACTTTCGAATTTCGGCAAAAAAATCCTATTAATCGGAATCACTAACTGAATTAAAACTTGATAAAACATAATGGAAAGCTAAAAATATGAATTAGAATTTTTTTTAATTGGAAAGAAACATTACCCATTCGAGAAACATATTTCATTACATGAAATAAACACTACATCAACAGTTCAGCCAACTTTATTGAATAAAACACAATAACCTGATTAAGAGTTAGACATTTTCATGAACTGCATCAAACAATTATGTCAAATTAGTTCGCAATTAATATTCTTTGTTAGCTGCAATTAATAAAAATCGGTTTAGTTATCACAAAAATAGAATAAAAGCGATATGGAACTGGTAAGATCAGAGGACAGAAAGAAGTAGTAGGTCATAAACTAGAAAACATAATCAAACAAAACTAATCCCTTGTGATGTTGGAATGATAAGATTTGATTGTCCTTAGGAGGGATTAAAATGGCTTTTAATTATGAGAATTTTCATGCTTTTTTTAAGTTAGATAGATAAGTAAATAACGAAGAACAAATGAGAATGAGTCAAAATCTTTCTTATCAATTATAATTTTTATCCTCCGGAATTTTTAATTAGGATTGATAAATATGACTTTTTATTCTCCTCCTTTGTGAAAAGATAATTTTCGGATTTAACTATGCTTTAAAAAATTTTTAATTCTCAGGAGTTATTACACTTTTTAATATCTTGTAATTTTAATTTTGTTTTTAAAATTAATTTTTACAGAATTCTATGAATTTGCTTTTATTTATTTCCATAGTAAAAGTATAGATTTCTGAGTTTTTTAAGAATTGTTTTTGCTGCATTGGATTTAGCTATTGGAAATCGATTTTTAGTTACAATGATCAGGTTGACTAAAAGTTTAGTTTTGCTTAATATCTCAATTTTATGCATATCCTTTTTATGATTACAGTACCACTTATTTTTATGGATTCAGTAATTATATTATTTCAGGCCAATCTTCATAGTTTTTCAGTTACTAGATTGCTCATTTTACAAATTCGGTAATTAAAATATAACGATATTTAAAGATTAAATTCCGTACGTATTATAGAATTTAATATATTTTTTAACGATTCTATTGATTTAATATTTATTAAAAAGTCTTTCACTTGAATAATATTCCATTCTGCAGTTATTCAATGATCATTTTTAAACGTAAACGTGACTGAAAATCAGACAGAACAGTATCAAATGACAAATAAGACACCAGTTATCACTACATGCTCCAATTTCCACACCAATTTTGGAAAATGTCATCCATGACAGATTTAATGTGCATCAGAATCTCATAGACGAAAAGGGCGGGAATAGAACCCACTATCCTCAGATATCGAATGTTTTATTTGTCCACCACATTTCCTTATAGTATTAAGAATAAAATGTCGTTGAGAATAAACTGAGAAATTTGCTTTGAATGTGAATAGGATTTTTGGATATGCCTATTTATGATATAATGCAATGAAACCAGCATAATTTTAGTTTCAAAACCCACAATTAGTTTGAAATTAAGATAACATAAGATCGTACTAAAATATCAATATCTTTCAAAAATGGGAATAAACTGAAAGTCGACTTCTTTTCAATAAGGAAAGATCAATCAATGTTAGCAAAAAATATAAATTACAAATGAATATAAATTACAAATGAATGATATCAGTATAAAATAGTTTTATTTTGATTTGGCATTTTATATTATTTGTAAGAAAATATCATCTTCATCAGTGGCTTAGTTGTTCTTGTTTCTAATCTGTTAAAAATTTATTTCAATTAAAATATAAAATATGAAAAAATCTTGTTTAACTCGTTGTCCGTTAATTCAATAAAAAGTCGAGTATTATCACTTGAGATAATTAGTTGTGATTTTCAATTAATGGGCAATTTATTTCTTGATATAAATCGTTTTTATAAATTTTTATGTTTTTGAATTGCATCTCTTTATATAAATATTAAAAGATGAATAGATTATATTTAGAAAGAAACAAGTTAAATCAAAAGTCAATGTCACAAAAAAGAAAGAAAAATAGGAATCTGATTTTTAGCGTAAATGATATTAGGAGGCTAGATACCTTCAATATTATGTTTTCTTTTAGTACTGTACTATAACTATTATTATGGTTTTCATTTCTTGTTGTATCCATCCTTCATTTTGTGCAGTGCATTTTAAGTTATTCAATCTATATTATATAATTATCTTTTGAAAATTGAATTCAGTCACATTAAAGTATAGATGAAAAAAGGATTTTGTGTACTAAAATATTTATATAAAAGTATTTCTAGCATCAAAAATTTTAAACATATTTTTTTAAAATGCTTTTATTTACCTCCATCTTGCTGTTCCATCTAGTGCCAATATAAAACAAACTTTTATTTTCACGCATAGGAAGTTTACACCACGTAGCATTTAATACCTGATTTAATGTTCAACAATTATAATCTTTGTTATACTGATGTAATAATTTCTTCGAATTTTGCTTAAAATATAAAAACATGGCAAAAAAAAAAAGAGCAGAGAAGTCATCAATTATCTACCCTGCCTGGCCATTTGGTTCTTGAATGATTTGTTCCGGAGATAGCAATGCAGGATAATTACAAAAAATCTGTCATTGGTGTACACATCAGCTCGCCACTCCGATAGGAAGTTTGTCCTTCAAAGAAATACAAGAACAGTTTTCGAGTATTTCCGTGTTCCTTTTTGCATCATCAATGTGATAAGAAATGATGTACGAAGTCTAATAATAATAATTTTCAGATTCTTAGCGATGAGCAAAGAGCAGGGAGATGAAAATGCACACTGAAATTAATTAAATTGCAAAATGCGTTTAAGCCTGAAGAGTGGTAAATGTCAAAAATTCTGATACCAAGTTGGGTTTGACGATTAGGAATGACATCACTTATACTGAAATCGAGAAAGTTTTGTTAAAAAAACAATAAAACTATTCATGTATTGTTGGTTGGGGATTTTGGATTGATTAGGCTATTGGGATATTAGTACTTGAGCCTTTGAATCATACTCGAATATCTTTCCAGTCAGAGATGGCCTCTTACAAATACGAATTTTTGTTATAAAAAGGAGAGGTTGCAGTCCAACCCATTTAATTACGACTCACTGGAATGTCTTTCCAGTGATAGTGTGACTCAGTCATAGCCTTTTCAATGCTATGGCTGAGATACAGCTTTTATAACGTTCTCGCCAATTAACTCGCACACTAAAGAATTTCTTTGTAAAAAATCAATCATTTCTTTCTTTTCAAAATTAGAACAAAAACCAGCTGATGTTTAATAAATTTTTTTAATTGAAGTATTCATAAAATTATCGCAAGAATTCTTTTATTTGATTAACAGATAAAATAATTCAAGCCACCCTGCTAAAATGAAGATGTTATGTGTGTGACGATGATAGATACCTTTGATCTGCAAATATAACCCAAGTCCTTCTATTTCAATAATTCTAAAACTTATTTTCAGGGTAAGGTGTGGCAAAAACTACTTTGATATTCACTGCTATATGATGGTGATTATAAGAAGAGAACGTTGGGGAAAATACAATAAACCCAATTTAGAAGAGTGCAGAAAAAATTGACCCAGAGCAAGACATCTGGCATATAATTTGCCTGCAGTAGGTCATGAAAATTCTAAATTGCGCAACGTATAGAAAAAAGACTATGCAGAATTCAGTAATGGACATAAACAAACCGAAGTGGAAAATTATGCTTATTATAGAATAAAGAACCTAAGTACCATTTGCGGTACTTGAGAGAAGTTTTCAGTTTGAGTTATTCCTAAAATTTGATGTGAGAAGACATTTTAAATTGAGAACGCTTCTAGTTGGCTTTTATTTTTCAGATCCATTTAAAGTATTGTTAACAAGGACATTAACTGTCCAGATGAATTTAATTAATTAATTTAAATGATATCATTCATCGCATATTTCCCCGATTTTTTTAATTTCAAAAATTTTTAATATCGAATCTGACAGTTTTATTTATTGACTCTGAAAATATCTTTAAGGGAAGTTGCAAATTGTTATGATTAAGTTGCATGGAAACAAAATATTTTCAAATTGCCTTATGCTGCGTTGTGAGACAACGGATTCCAAAATGAGCTGTGAATATAGCGTGATCTAAGAGGATTGGGTGTCCAATTCCAGTGTGTGTCTTTTTTTTTCATTCTTTTTATTTCCCATGATGCCTGATTCAAAATCAATTACATGATCGAGTTTCTTGTTAAATCTTCGATTTTTCGTCTTTTCTTTTCATCATATTTTCATGTTTAGAGGTATCTTTTAAACGCCGACCTTCTTTTAACATGCTATAAATAGTATTTTTTTCTAAATTCTGAAATTACAAAAATCTGCTCAAAATTAATATTTATATTACTATGACAAGCAAAAAATGTTAATTTATTTTCTCATTGGTTCTAGCAGTGAAAAATATCATAAAATTGAGATATATTCAAATAAACTGCATTATTTTACAGCCTATTTACATTCAGTTGTACAAATTTTGAAGATTGGTTTGGTTTGGTTTGATTATATTAACGTCCCGTTTTGAACAAATTTTGAAGAATTTCAAAGATTAATTATGATGATACATTTTTCCCTCTCTATACACTAATTCAGTGTGTAAGGCTAATTATTAGGAATAGTTTACACCAAACAAAAAAAAAAGATTATTATCTTATTAATTTATCAAATATAAAACAAGATGAGAAAATTTGGTTTAAATGAAATTCAGATTATATCACGTTTTTGATATTGATGGTAGAAAATTCAACATTGTTCTTTTTAAAATATTTATTTTTTAAGTTAATTTTGTATATATGTCTTTTAAATTAATGCTTTCATCCATCTTTAAATAGCAAGCATCTTTTTCTACCGTTAAAATATGGTATATAGTTATTATGGAATACTTTGAAAAGTAACAGGAAAACTAATATTTGTCATCATTTTAGAAATTTATGAGTAATCCCTTTCAAAACTCATGCCATTTGCTAACAATTGTTATTGTGAAGTTAACAGCATGGATGGGAAAACAATCACATCTTTCTTGAATGACAACTGACTTAATATTTATTGATCTTCAGCAACAAATATTCGAAGAAATCGAAGGATGCCTTGTGTACCCTTATTGCTTCGTGAATTTTACAGAGAGAAGTTCAATGGGTTCATGTAACTGCGGAGCGACGTCCAATCCCATGATAGAGATATATCATGTTGAAGTGTCTGCTGGTATCGAAAACTGTGCGGAATCCATGAACGCCATGTCATGCTGTGCGTGCTCAAGAAATATATAGTATCTATCAAACTTCCAAGTTGAAGGTAATATCCTCAAATATCATATCCAACCATCAAGAATGCTATACATTTTTATTTCAAATCCTTCTTTAATAAAATATCAAGATTTGCAAACAGTGCACTTTGTTTTCAGTTACAAACGAGCCATTAGTAAACTAACCAGCTGTGTCCTACTTTGATAAAGTTTATAGTATTTTATAAAAAAGCGTCAAAAAGCACACTATTTTGGATATGAATTAAAATACGATAAAAAATATGAGGTTGAATACAAGCATCGAATTCGTTATGTTTGACGGGTTTATTTTTTTACATAATATTTCATTTTAAACGAAAGTTCGTTTCTATTTTTCGGAAATAATAATGTCCTTATTTCTGTCCTTAAATCGACTGTCAGTATGTTTGATAGTACTACATATAGAATATGCGAACACTTAATTAAAAATTTAGACAAAGGACATGCACGAAAACATAAAGATGTTAAAATCCTTTACACATAAAGTTTCGTAATGTTTATTTAATTAAGATGCAAATGAAACGTATATTAAATACTCTGTACAATGCTTGCTTACAAGTTGATGAGAAACGCATTTCATGAACTTGCTCGAAATTTCAAACTTTCTTTTAATTTCAACAGCTAACTTTACTATTTCAGTACAACATTCTATTTCGTTGTCTCTTTGTTTTGCTTAGCGCAGATGTTTAACACGTTGATTATCACAAAGTCACCAGCTGCCTCGCATGCGACTCTCCTGAGACTCCGTGAAACCATTTGCTGCTTCATCGACTTTTCAAATTTGACCCGAGTGTCTCATTTTGACGTTTCGATTGCATATTGCGAGCTATATGTTGACATCCTCCAGACATTATTTTACATTAATTGTTCCACTCTTTTCTATATATAATAACAACTTATACACAAAAAATTATCTTTTCAGAATTTTCAAAATATCATCAAATCCAAATCAACCATGCACTTCCTCTTTCTTATCGAACATGCCACATAAACATAGATATTGTGTCGATAAGAAATTTGAGTTATTTTGAAGTGGTTTTTTTAAAAGACGTCATGAACCGGCTAATCTGATGTGTCTGACACTAACGATGCCGTGAGTTCACAATTACCAAAACGAATGAATAATATTTATTCATTTGAATTACAATATTGTTGTTATATATTTAAATATGGTGACATTATTATAAGCGTAGTGAAAGATGGGAGAAATTTTTCCGAATCAAATTTTAAAATTCAAGCCTTGTTTTTTAAACATTTTATGCTGTCTATTTAATTATGAATGGAAAATCCTAACAAATGGGGAGATTTTTAAAGCCTGGATAATGTTTGGAAATGGAGATTCTTTAATTTTTCCTTAAAGCCTTGTTATTTTATATATGATTCAGTATAATTTCTAGTTATGGTTTCTGTATAATTCCTAGTTGTATACAAAAGATAACATCAGTCGTGAACTTCAGAATTGCTACGGATGCCACGAACATATGTTTTCTCATGAAGTTCTTATCTGTGGTTTAATTTTATACATCTTTTAACTCCTTATTATTTGTAATGAATAACTCTTTAATTATTAATGATAAGTTTCTTGCAATTCTTTACAGTCTTCAAAGAATTTTCCCATTTTATAATAGTAGTACTTAGAGAGTTGTGTTCAATTCATACATACTTGAAAGCCTTTCATTTGGCAAAACAACAATTTCTGGAAGCAAATATATCTACAATTTAGAAGTAAAACTGTATTTAACTATTTATTTAGTAATTACAATAATATTAAATATTTTGAATAGCGTTTGAAAATTAGAAACAGCACATGGAAAGATAATGAAGGAAATAAAACTATAATCATATTAATGCTATTTAAATCATATTGATTGCTATTGCTAGATCTAGGGACAAATTTTTTAAATATTTGAAATAATATCTTGAAATTTAATTCACATTAAAACCAAATAAATCACTCAAAATTTTTAACTGGAAACTTTCTTTTTGAAATTATGAAAAAATTTTAGATCTTCCCATTAAATGTTATATTTAAAAAAAAACATTGTCAATTAAACAAAATGATAAAAATGATGTATTCTTTTATGCGTGTAATTATATAAGTTTTGGCTAAAAGTTGAACCAAGTATTTTGTTCTATCTCAATCACTTTCAAAATATAGGAATTTCAAGATGGAATCTAAAGTTTTATTTTTGAAATTTTTTGTTTAAGAAAAGAATAATTTTACAGCTGATAATTATAATGCAATCACTTTATTCCTTCAACTAGAGACTATCATAAGCAACAAATCTATACTTAATTACAAACAAATATTTTGGGAAGAATTTCAGAAATCGAGCTTCAAAAAAGAAAAAAATTCTCATTCCAAGAAAATTGAAAATATTTTGTTCTTAACTCACACTGAGAAGGAAAGGTAATTTTCTATAATTCCTAGACCTTAATTTTTGTAGATTATACCTTCTATTTCTTTAGTCTAGCTAAGGTTTTTAATATTTAATTACTAGAAACTCTTCTTTTTTATCCAACAAATATTTATAATGATCAAAAAACATCGGATGATTGGAATATTCTTCAGCGAAAATACTTGGAGCTACAAGTTAATAAATCCAGATTTATTTTTCAGGATTGAAAAAGACCACTAGACAGACGATTATTAATAATAATTATATCAGTAAATGAAATTCGAGATATGGCAATGATTGTATAATACAGACGATTATTAAAAGTAATTATATCAGCAACAGAAATTCAAGATATGGCAATGATTGAATGCGTCAACAATGCTTCTATTAACAAAGAAATTCACAATGGAGATATTCTAAAATAATATCTGATGATGTGTACAATATTAACGTGAATTAAAAATAAAAATTAATTTAAATAACGAAAATTTATTCCTTAACAATTTCATTTTTAGCTGTTAATTATCCTTTTGAATGTCGTAGGTAATAAAACAAAAACAACTTTGGAAATAAAAAAGAAAAAAAAATCAATTTGTTATCAAAAGCAGATTGTTTGTCTTAGTCATTAGAACGCAAAGGAAATAAAAGATAAAAAAAAAAAAAACCTCGGAAAAAAAACTTTGACAAAAGAATTTAAGTTTTGATTATGACTATGCAAAGCCTATAAAAATATGTGAAGGTTTTATTAAAACAATGAATGTCAATCTTAGATTCAAACAAACACTATAATTCTTTACGTTGTGATTAAATTCTGAAAACTCTTCAAATAAAACATTATTAAATTTGCACTGGCAACTACAGGACATATATATAAAAAAAAAATTCGATATTGTGCATATTTTGTGCATGTTTAATCATACCAGGCATAAGTTTAATTGAACGACGAGTACAGTTCGTCACTGCGTAGTTGGTCATTAAAAGTTTATGACGAACTTAACTCGCCATTATATGGAAGGATATATTCATTTAGTTTCAAATTTATTTACGTTACATAATGATTTGATTGGATTTAGGAGCCCTTTAGCTATCTTAACGATTCTAAATTTTGAAAAGGTCTCGAAAAGTTTTTAAAATTTTTTGATTGGCTAATAACATTCGGTTTCATATCATATGACTTATATTGCTATATAATGCTGTTGTGGGACAGAAGAGAAATACTGTACATAAAATGTATATATAATATGTTGAGGGACCTAAATTTCTAAATCTCACTTTTAGTTTTACCGTTTCTCCCTTCTGCCAAGGGGGGGGGGGTGACTGTTAATTGAAGATGAGAAGCTTCCAGTATGGTGGATGGTTCTCGTCACCCCTGTGGGTACACGAAAAGGTGGAGGTCTGGCTCTTCTCATCCATGACGAGGCGTACTTCCTTAGGGAAGGGTTGTACCATGGCCGGTGATGGCTCTTAGGTCTCAACCACAGTTGCCTCCAGTGTTGCTACTGAGGGGCTCCGGTCATTCCAATTTTTTCTGTATGCTTTCGAGCGGGTCGGAGTAGTCAATTTATGATGATATCCCCTAATTTCTTGCAAAATTTACGAAAATGCAGTCATAAACTTTAATTTCAACCACTCTTAGCTTAAAATTAAACTTCAAAGAAATCGAAACTTTCACACTTAATCTGAGGAATAGAGAGACTCGCCCTTCAAGAGGGCACTCACTGCATGTGCGAGCTCATGCTCCTATATCTTTCTTGCCGGTGTCGGTTTGATTACGTTCACCAATAAGTTCTGTCTATTATTTGTGTACATTTCAATAAATTTGCATTATGATACAGTTTTCAATACGTACTTCCTTAGGAAAAGGTTGTACTATGGCCCGTGATGGCCCTTAGTACTTAATCATAGCTCCCACCAGTGTTGCTGTCACGTTGGTCTGGTAATTCAGGTATTTCCGGCAGGTCGGAGTAGTCAGTTTGCGATTATTGCTTCTCCTTTGTCTTCAGAAAGGTATTCTGCATTTCAGTTCTATCAATTAAAAACACGTTCGAAGTATAGTGATGAAAATTTTACATGGAGATCACCAAAATGCGCTCCGGTCTTTTCATGCAAGACCTAAAAGGAAAGCAGAAGCTCTTAACTCGTGAGAAAATTTAAATGAAATGCATTTATTGGTTTAATCAGGACATTTCCTGGGGCTTCCGAAGTGAATTTGTCAGTGGATTTTTAGTATATTCTAATTAAATCAGGGGAAAAGACGAAATAAATTCATACACAATATTATATTAAACATTTATATCTAGTGAGATTATATCATAATTTTTAAAATCATATATGGTCATCACCAAGAACAATTGAAAATAAACTGTTCCCCAACAAAACAGAAGTCATTTCACTTGGGTCTTACTATAGTCGGAGATAAAATATTAATTCATTTGATACAAGTTTTCCTGTTTTATATTAAGAATTTTGCAGAATTGAGCTGAAGTATTATATTTTATAAACATCTACTTACAGAAACAGTACAGAAAGTAAATATAAGAGGATTACTACTTTTTTACTTTTTTTCTATTTCCTTTCTTCTTTTTTCCTTGCCATAATACTTAAAAGAAATTATGGAACCTCATAGGGTAATCTAATTTTCCATCAAACTAAAAATTAAAATCATCGGCTTAAATATGGTGCTCATCATTTCTATTTCAAGAAAATTAATTTGGCTCAGTCTTGGGTGATCTTGCGTTCGTTTACAGATAAGAATATTTAAATTTTTTCAATAATATTTATATAAATATTTGAGGTGAACATGAATTTTTTTAGCATGTAAAATTTTGTTGTGAAATATATTGCATTTTATGCGATACTTTGCATCAAATGAAATTTTCTTGCGCACTGTCTGGTTTACATTTCGGTTCATTTTACCTGGGATTAATACTCTCAAATGAGTTTCCAAGTCTATCTAAAACTTCAGTATTGGTTATTCTTCTTGTGTATTTGAACAGGCTAAATAAATTAGTTAAATATGCCACAATAGTATGCTAATTATTAGTCTGCATGATAAATGTCAGATTACATCAGATCCTTAATCATCTTTCAGACTCATTATTACATCAGAAGCTAGCTACTAATTATGGATGGGAAAGGAATGCCCATGAAACAACAATGGTTAAAAAATAACGCAATTTATTCAAAAATAAGAAGAAAAAAAGAATTTTAGTGTACACGTATATATTGTTTACTTATTTTTTTTCTTATTTGTTCATTCAAGAGAAACGGATGGAGCAAATAAAGAGTACAAATGAAACAATGTGGAACACTTACAATCTTCTTAAAAAGGAAATATCCACTTTGGCCTACCAAATCAGACATTTTGAGGAAAAAGACTTGTAGAGAAAAAAATAAGTTTAGTTTCGATTGAGTAGCTCGATTCGAAGTAGTTACATTATATTTTTCCTTTCCCCCTTTTTTTACAACTATTGTAAACAAGCACTGAGCTCTGAATGACGCATATCTATTCCAATTACCTTTCTTGATCTTTGGTAACAACAAAAATATCTATGCATCATTTCAAAAATATGCTAAACTTAAGAAGAAAGTTATGAACTTTGATGGAAACTGTTTTAATTTTTACAGTGCTTGTGGATTTTATATCAGAATCCTTTAAATATTAAGTTTAGAAAAAAATTACGTATCACGTATATAATTTTTTTTCTTGCAATGCTTAAGAAATTGTTTTATGCAGAATTGTTTTATCAAGTATAGGGTGGAGTCATTTTAAAATTGGGCGTAGTTTAGTTTAATAAGAATAAAATCTCGTTTTGAAATTATACGAAGACTGTTTTGGGATAGATCTTGCCCTTTTGAGTCGCAGTCAGATGACAAGAGCAAGTTGAGCCCTTTTCCAAATCCCATTCATCCCATATTTCATCAGGAGGACATTTGACCTATCAAATTTAAAACATTCCTGCTCCTGGTATCTCTTTTGAAACCGAGCCTCTGATACGTTCTAAAGCAGAGACTCAGTCCTAAATCTCTACGAACTTTTTAACCAAGTTTTTAGGTGTTAATTTATATTTAAAACGTTGAGCCTATGTATGAATGAATTTACAACTCTTTTGTGAAAGATTTTATGGGCGAATTATTCCTCAGTTACGTTCTAAAGCAGAGACTCAGTCCCAAATCTCTGCGAATTTTTTAACCAATTTTTTAGATGTTATTTTCTATTAAAAATGTTGAGTCTATGTAAGAATGAGTTAACAACTCTTTAGTGAAAGAATTTATGAGGGAAAGATTCCTAAATATTTGGGTAACCGATGAAGACTGGCAGGTTGATGAAACAAGAAATACAGAGATTGACGAATTCGGTGATGGTGGAAAGATATTTTAATTGCCTATCAATTAAAAAAAAATTGGAACGTAGAAATCCTTGGTCATTACATTTTCCTTTGAAAACTGGGCTAAATTCTATTTTTATTAGTTGATATTCGAAATAAATTCATTCATAATGGAAGAAAATAATAAAATGGGAATAATTTTTAAAACATATTTCTGTACAGTATCCCTTTCCTACACAATGGACCTCCTATGATTCAGTTCGAGAATTTATAAAATTCAAAGTAAACAACAGATAAATGTCTGCTAATGTACCAAATATATAAATTTATGAGTTTAGAAGAAAACATTCTCTTTAAAATTATTTATGTCAGTAGCATTTCTTTTTGAAATTAAGCTTTGAACATGGCATGAGCCTGGTAAATTTGAGACATGTTAGGAATGTCGAAGGGGCATCTTCCGTATCTTATCCCCACAGAAATATGAGAATGGATAAGGTTAGAAATTGAACTTTCACCAGTTTTAAACGGATTTCAAGTGAGTCAAGTTATGAAAGGAGCTATTGCGAAGTGAATATTAAGACTATGCCATCAGGCCAATGTGATCTCAGTGTTTAAGATTGATAAAATATAACCTCTTTTCAGAAAGAATATCTAGCTATTGAACTCTAAATTAAAAATTCAAACAATAATTGCAAAGCTTTTTATTTCTTTAAAAATTTTTTTGAGAACTTGCTGGTACTCGGCGCGTTGCTGTCGCAGAAGAAATAATTTTAGAAATATCGCTTGAATTTTGAAATAACTATCTTGTTTAATTAGGAATGATAGGAAAAATGATATTTATTTTCTTGTCGACAATGGATACATTAATCGAAATTGAATAATATATAAAGGATAAGTATAAGTAATATTTATTCTGTTGTTTGATTTTATTATTCAAGTGTAATTTCCGTCTTCAGAAATAACAAATTTCTTAGCAGTTCGACTCGTGAGCATCCAACATTCAACTGGTCATGTGAAAAGCATGGATTTTCTTGGTTCAAAACAATGAATTGGCAAAGTTTTATCAAAATCGAATGAAAGGTACGGCAGCGCATAAAATACGAATGAACAAAAAAACATTTTTATATATTAGAAGATATAACAATTGTACTATGCCTATATCCTTCGCGCAAGTTCAAGCAATAAGTCGGCAAAGTTTTATCGCAATCAGATGAACGGTACAGCAGCGCATAAAACATGAACAAATTTTTATATATTAGATATGAAGTCTAAGCTCTCTATTTCAAAACTTTTCCTTGAATTAAAAGCAATTTATAGTGTATTGCATGAATTAAATGCACATCATATTATCCAATGCATCGTGACATCTTGATTTATTAGTTATGTCATACGTGGTTTCTCTTATTGTTACTTAATAATTCATCCTTGCATTCATTATTGCTGTGTCAATTTGTTTTCTACTTTGTTCTTTCAATTGTTACTTCAATAAAGAAATGTTTGTTCAAACAAGCTAGAAACGCCTACTCATTTTATAATAACCTCTATTCAGGACAGTCTTTTTCTTCGTTGAATGTGTAGTTAGAGGTTTGCGTGCTGACAAGTAAATTGCATCGATGTAGACAAGCAACTTAAGGATGTTTAATACAATACAAAGAAATAGTGATTTCCTTCAACAAATCGTCTTCTTCCCATTCAACAATGTTCGTAATTTAATGATTTAAGTCAAGATTCTTTCTTCTATATTTCTAGAGCAGTGGGTTTCAAACCTGATATTTAAATTTATTATAGAATTTTTTTCAATTCTTTCAAGGTATTTCACGTATTTTTTTTTCTGGAAGTGAATTTAAATAACTTTTAGAATTCATGTATCTTAATTAATGATTGTAAGATAAAATTTACGACACCAAAATACTAACGTTTTTTTTAAATCAAAATAAAATATAATAATCAGTTCCAAGGACCCTTGTCACAAAAATCACCTATGGTAGCGAATGCCATTTTTTTTAATGTTGGTAGTATTCAGAAAATACTGATTCAATTCCGAGTTCAAACTGTAAATAAAACTCTGCCGTTCTCTCATTCAGAATGCTGTGGAGCTCAAGAGTAGGTTTGGGCGATGATGGAATTTCATCATCGCGAAATATCGTCCAACAAATATCGATATTTTTCGATATATCATGATATCATTATTTATTTATAGCTATTATAAGTTAGAAATAGCATCTCTTAACATATTGGCTGATCAGAATGATTGCAAATAAAAAAAAAGTTTCAATTTGTATAATAAAAATATTACTTTTCTTTTGAATAAAAATAGAAAATAATTCTGTTAAAACCCCTTTAATAAAGTTTGTCACTGCCAAAGCAATGCCTGCATGTTACAATTTATAACACTGCGTTTAAAACAAGTATTATATATATATAATATATATAATTAGAATATGACTGTATTTACAGAAATATTAACAAAAATTCTGTATGAAGGACAGTAAGAATGAAGAGTAACAAAAAATAAATACTAACCGGTAATCAAAACAAAATCGAAAGCGTAAATTAATTGTTAATATCGATTTACTGCATCGCGATTTATCATGAGCCGCTAGACGAAACCGGAAGTATAACGGAATTTCTTTTTTTTAATACGAGTATGCTTGAGTGTGAAAATGCGAGCTGCGAATAAAAATGTGGATTTAATCTGAATTATCCTTTTTGCTTTTATTTCTGAAGATGAATATTTAGCGATTAAACAAAGGGCTGTCAGCAACCTTCTGCTAACAATTATTTTTACATAATGGTATTATTCAGTTAGAAAACAGAAAACAGTTTATTCCAAAATGACACGCGTAAAACAAATATCCTTATATATTAGAATATGATAGTATTTATAGAAATACTAACAAAAATTCTGTATGAAGGTGAAAGAGAATGAGGAGCAACAAAAATAAACACTAACCGATAACCAAAACAAAATCAAAAACGTAAATTAATTGGGAATATCGATTTATTGTATCGCTATTTATCATGAACTATTATTCGTCATCATGATTTCGATATATCGACATTTTTCAAAAATTGGCATCGAAAATCAATTTTCTTTCGATACATCGAAAATCGGCACAGCTTTACTCAAGAGCATTGTAAATTCAGTTCTCCATTTTTTGTTAAAATCATGTTGAGATTGAATGCAATACACTAGTTTTACTATGAATAATTTTCTAATGCAGGGAAGAATCATTTTCTTTTCGACAAAGTATTTTTTATGGTTATTATTCATAAATAGAAGCTCTTAAATTACGTTTTGGACCTATATGTCATATAACCATATTTTTTTGGAATTTTCCAAAAATTAAGCTCTGCGATGAAGAATGCAGCATCTTTTACGGAACCAAGATAATGCTTAGAAGTTATAGATATAATTAATAATACATAATGAATGTTCTGCAAAACTGTTATTTGACATTTGAAGGGTTGCAAAAATCAATTGCAAAACTCAATTTTTTTATTGAAATGTGTGTGTGATATTTAAATCAATTATCAAAAATTTTGTTTGCAATTCTTTAATAATGCGTATAATGATGTATGATTGAAAATCCCCTTTTGAAGAGCGAAGAAGTGAAACATTTTATTTCTATTCTCCTCATGCTGCAATTCACAAATATGCCAACTCCTTTCAGAATTTTTCTCAAGTGTGGAAGGGAAGCGAAGTGAATTTGTCTTCTGATCCTAAACATTTGAATCAATAAAAAAAAATGAAGGTTTTATGGATAATGAAAATCAAATTAATTTAATATTATTCATTATAGATACATTTGAAAGAAATTTATAATATGCCAAAAGGGTTTTTTTTTTTTCACACATTTTACCTAGAAAAAAAAATGAAGAAAAAAGAGACGTGAAATATCCCGTGATATTACTTTATCATAATTTAAATTCTGTTTTTCTGCATAAAAAAGAATAAAATTATTCTTAATAGGCATTATAAATCTGCATAGGCTTATAATAATTTCTGAGGGATAAAAATTTTTTAATAGCCATCATGGTGAAATGAATTTTTTTTTTTACTTGCAGAAGAACTATAAAAAAAAATTAAATCATTCTTAATAATGCTAATGAGACTTTTAATCATTTGTATTTTTATCTGTTTATAACGTGCACTTCTTTAAAAATACAAAAACAATTTCCTTTTATGCATATATATTTTACTTCTATATTGAGATACGTTAATCTCTAAAGAAGGGTAAGGAACAATGAATTTAGTTTAGTTATATTAACGTCTCGTTTTAAAGCAACACTAGGGATATTTTGGGACGGGCCTCGTAATTTTGAACCGCTATCAGATGATAAGGACGACACCTGAGCTGGCACCCCTTCTCCAAACTTCTACATCACATCAGCGGTAGAACGTTTGGCTCCGACCGATTTAACGTACACCAGACCCGTTGACACGATTGTTCTTCGGTGGAATCGGGTCTCGAACCTGAATCCTCTGGTTCCGAAACCGAGATCTCGCCGCCAGGCCACCGAGCCAAGGAATACCGAAAAACTGCTTGAAAAAAACGATTACAAGTCATACGCAGGAGCCACTGCTGCTGATGTTCAATCGAAAATTATTCGGAAAATTATTCATTTTAAATATTATTTCTGCTGCTATGAAAACAAAATCGAGTTGATTCATCGTCATTTGAGACTCGACAATTTTGGAATCTCTTGTGGCAGGGAAAAGGACTGGGTTTCGATACAGATAAAGAAATTGTCATGAAAGATTTTTAGACACTAATAAAAGAAATTGTACATGAAAGATTTTTAGACACATATAAAAGAAATTATACATGAAAATATTTTCATCCAGAACAATCCTGGGATATCAACCAATATGAAACTCAAGCGGAACTAGACTCGAAAATAAATGAATGCGCGTTCTTCTATTCTGTTTTGGAATCATATGAGGGGTGAATGCTGTGAAATGCATGAATGATTTCAGGAATAGTTCAATTTCGGAAACAATACAAATCTACCCATGCTAAATTAATCTATTTACTGTATTTCTAGCAACGAATGCTTCATACGATTTTTCCTCGTGACATTGTAGGTAATATCATTTTCAAAATTTTGACCTTGGAGGAACTAATCTTCCAGACAACTTTTAAGGCCCCAAAAATCGTCCTGCTGACCCCGAAACCATTATCTATTAGATAGCGCTCGTTCTTTTCTCAAAATATGATGAGGAAACGTAGTCACTTTCAGGTAATAAAGAAGAATGGAGGAAAAAGTATCTGTGTCACACAGGTGGGATTTCCAGACGACCCCAAGAGAGATGTAAGCAGGAAATTTTTTGTGCAATACCTACGAATTCAGTCCACTGATGCTTGACATTTGAGAAGGAAAATAAATCAAACCGCATTTTAAGATCCTTCTAGAGAACTTTCTCCTGCCAGAAATTTTTCTCTCATCAGAAAAAGAACTGAGCCAATATTGAATTTTAAGAAACAAAGCCAATTCCATATGACTGAAAGTAGGAATTTTGATGAATTGTTTCACAGTTTTGTCATTCTTGTAATATATTCTTGAAAGTCTTCTCATAGTTTAATCTTCGCCTGCAGTGTTGTTGATATAAATCAGGGGTGGGCATTAAGTCGATCGCGATCGACCGGTGGACCAGCAAGGCATTTTTGTGGTGACCGCCTTTACTAGGACCTAAGACGGGCATACGAAAAGAAACATATTTACGGAACATTTTTTCCGCAAGAGATAAAGAAAATACAAAGTTTATTTTCTTCAAAATGATATAATTTCAAAAACAAGTTGTTCAGAACTTAAGAATAATTTTTGGAATATAATGGGCGTATCCTAATTTTAATATTATTTAAAATCGCTCTTTGGTTCTACTTACTTGTGTGAATCTGCATTTTCAATTATGGTTATAATTAAGACAACATATCGCTCCTGCCTCTTAGACGCCTGTAAGACGACGACTTAGAATCCAGTATAAAATTAGCTGTTAATAATTATATACCAAGAGTTTGGCGAACAGTATGTAGCCGAAGTCTTCTACTCACTATAACTACGAGAACTAACTTTGGATGAATATGATTTATTTTCTAATGAATTTTGAATTTTTTGATATTAAATGCATCATTTGATATTTTATTTGCTGCAATTATTATTATGTTTGTAGTTATGCAGGTAAGTACATATTCCTTATTTATTATTAAGTTATAATAAATATTGTATACCTACGTCACTGAGTGGACTGGGTGGCAACAGCTTGAAAAAAGTAGAAGTAGCCCGTACCGTGACGAAGTCCGCCCACCCCAGATATAAATGATCATAATTTAAGATAGCTAATTTTTGTGTGTGTGTGTGTCTGTTTAGAGAATTAATATTTTAAATTTTCCAATGAAATGATATGTACAGGGTGTTGCCGAATTCGACCGACAAATTCAGAGGGGTGATAGTAGGTATCAAGAGGATAAAGAATCACAATACAACATGGGGTCCCAAATGTCGTTTAGGAAGTGAAAATTGCAAAAATATAGGAGCCGGAGAACTGTTGGAAACTGTAAAAAATGAATTAAAAAATAACATGGAGTTTCAACTATAAAATTTTTTTAAGTGAAAGCACATTCTTAAAGGCTACTTTTCATGTAAGCAGCATGCCGATTTGATGAACCAGGGGGTCGTAAATTATTGAAAACGAAAAAGTAGTTTAGAATTCTTATCTGCAAAAATATTAAAACTTTAAGAAAAATAAAAACTTGAAAACATAAGGAATTTTATACTCTTTAATTTTATATAAGTCTGTAGTGTGAAAACTGAGGAGGTTTTAAGATATTCAAGAAAAACTAAAATGTTGTCCAGGAAACATCGCTGCAACATCTGTACCGAAGTTTACAGAGGGTGTTGCCAAATTCGAAATGTAAATTTAAAAAAGTGATAGTAGGCATTAAGAAGATGAAATATTATCATAAAACCTAGGGTCGCAGGAGACGTTTATTCTTTGAAAATCGCAAATACAGACTTCGAAGAGACAATTAGCCTGGCGAAGAGAATGGCCCTATGAATACAAGGATTTGGGACAAGATAGTCGAGAAGAAGACGCTTTTTCGTATGTAAATTTTCCATGCATTCTAGGAATATAAAAGCAACAAACCTTGCAGAATTGTTGGTTCAAGGAGCATAAAAGCAGCTTGTATTCATTAAGGAGCAATGCAGAATTGATAGTTGATAAGTTTCATTCGCAAACAACATGTCAAATTTCACAAATGACGAATATGCGGATATGCATTTAATTTACGACCAAGCGGATGGTAATGGACGCCTAGCACAAAGAATATGCCAAGAGCAATATCCAAATAGGCATTGTTCACACCACAGCACCTTTTCAAATATTGATCGACGGTTGCGGGGGACAGGATCCTTCAAAATAACGAGGCCAAATGCTGGGCAAAAACGAAGTGTGCGCATACCTGAAACAGAAAACCGAGTTTTGCAGCTCTTTGCCGATACCATATCGACAAGCATGCGATCAGTTTCAGCTGAATTGGGTATTCGGCGCGAAATGGTGTGGAAAGTCATGCGTGCTGAAAACGCTTCTACTTGCAGGAAGTCCAACTCATGCGATGGCGATTTCCCACGTCGGATGGCGTTCGCACGCTGGATTCTTGGTGCCACACAGGAAGACGCACTCTTTCCTGAAAGAATTTTATTCCCAGATGAAGCCTGCTTTACTAGAGAAGGCGTCTTCAACACGCGCAATGTACATATTTGGTCGTCCGAAGATCCTCATATGACTATCTTGTCGAATGTTCAACACAAATTTAGTATTAATATCTGTTCAGGAATTCTCGAGATTCTCTGTTGGAACCGTATTTTATACCTGAACGCCTCAGTGGCGCAAATTACCTTGTTTTCTTGCAGCACATCCTTCCGGATTTATTGCAGGGAATACCAGCCATTGCACACCAGAACATGTGGTTAATGCATGATGGTGCACCAGCGCATTTTTCGAATTCTGTGCGTAACTACCTAGATGATACATATCCTGGGAGGTGGATTGGACGCGGCGGACCTGTTGATTGGCCTCCACGTTCCCCGAACCACAATCCCTTGGATTTCTTATTTTAGGGCCATATGAAATCTCTTGTTTATCAGACACCTTTGGATATAGTGGAAGATCTCGTATCAAGGATAGTTGTCGCTGCTGGATAAATCGCAGGCACATCTGGTATGTTTGAGCGTGTCCGCCGATCCTTTAAATGTCGGTGTCGGTTGTGTAATGACCTTCGTGGCCCCAACATTGATCAATTTTTATAAAAGCTTCTCCTTGTCTCCTTTCTGATGTTAAAATGTCTGTGCTGTAAATGTATGCTTCCAACAAATAAATTTTCACTGTCGTTTGCGACTTTTCTTTGGAAATTCTTAATGCCTTGATACCTACTATCACTCCTCAGAATTTTTCAATACCTTCTGTAAACATCAGTAATTTACGAACCCCTGGTTTATCAAATCGGTATGTTACTTACATGAAAAATAGCCTTTAAGATTGTGCTTTCACTTAAAAAAATTCATAGTTAAAACACCATTTGTTACTTTTTTTATTCATTTTTTACAGTTTCCAACAGTTCTCCAATTCCCTATATTTTTGTGATTTTCACCCCCTAAACGTCGTTTGGGACCCCATGTTGAATGGTGATTCTTTATCCTCTTGATGCCTACTATCACCCCTCTGAGTTTGTCGTTCGAATTCGGCAACACCTTGTATATGTAGCTTATGAACATTAGGAATACGAATTGGATAAACAGACTTACGAAGGTTTTAAAATAATAAACCTTGATTTCTTTTTTCTATTAGAATCCGAGTAAATCGCATTTTCTTAAGAATTCGGACTTACTAGTCTTTGAAGTCAAGACGATGTTTTTTTTTTTAATTATAACTATCACAGAAAAGTGAGATGAATAATAGATTGAACTTTCTACTTGAAGAGGAAGCTCTATGATTGAACTACTAACTTTTACAAATTTCATTGCGAGCTTCTATGTCTTACATATCTATTACCTACCTATTGTCCCATATTCATTCTTTTCATTTGTTGTAAAATTTGAGTCACCAAGACCAATGCAACAGATTTTGCTACTCACTTATATTTATTTACCTCGATTTATTTCATGTTAGTAAAGATGAAATTTTTCATCGAATTTTCATTTACTTGATGAACTAGAGTTTTGCACACTTGCGTGTTCTTGATATAAATGCTCTATTTTAATATTATCAGTTAATAGATTCCTTTAATGAAATTTTGATTTCGAATTTTTTTTCACTATTCCCCACCTGGCTCTGAATTTTAAAAAAAGTAAGAGTCCATAACATTTATAATATTAAATTATAACTACTAGAAAGTGATACAAAAATTCCACTAACTTGAACGTGAAGACGACGGAATGCATCATTTATCAAATGAAAGTACAAAACGCGATATAAGAACTATTCCTTTAGTAGTACTCGGTAAAGTATTTAGTGCGAGTTTATAAATTTCCTTAAATGTAAATTGAGTAGTCAGTTTATACTTAACTGAAAGCGCGCCTTAAATTAGGTTGGTATACCAAACTAGTGACACAAAAATTTTGACTAATCAATAAAAGATTTTTCTTATTTTATAAAAATATATTTGTACCCTTGCTTGTTTTTGTGTGTTTTTTTTTAATTTTCATTTCTTGTAGAAATACAGGGTGGTTATAATTAAACTTCTCCTATAAACAACATCATACAATGCAAACGGGTGCACGGATTGTAACGAAATTTGGTATACAGACTATACACAAAATGCGCTCACAGAATTTTGAAAACAATAATTTAGTTTCAAAATGTTCACCAAAGGGCACATTTTCCGGGAAAACATTACATTTAATACAATAAACGACCAAAACGGAATACAGAGACAATATTAACATTTATTGACAAGTTTATGATCACCTTGTCATCGAACCACATTAAGTAAAGGTAAGAAAAAATGAAGTACGCTGTTTGAGAGAGAACAAAAAAGTTCAGCTTGCAGAAACAAGAACGGATTAGGATGAAATTGCACAGAAGAAGCACTTGTTAATCGTGTTTAGGACGATGTAGGGAAATGTGCTCCATGTGACCACCCTCATTTACTTGAAAAATTTCAAGTCGATGGGCGATGTGTTCAACAGCAGATAGCAACTGATCAGTTGTGATGCTTCGCACATGAAACGTTATGGAGTTCTTTAAGTCATTCAACGTCGTTACGCATCCACGATACATCAGGCATTTTAAGTTGTCCCATAATCGTACGGTGACAGGACCACGTGCAGTTATTTCCTCAAAGAAGAATGGCCCAATGACGAATGTCACCGTAAATCCACACCAGACAGCCATCTTGGGAGAATGTAGAGGAATTGCAGGGTGCATCCGCGTATTTTCCTATCAGTGTGTTGACTGCCCTATTGAGGTAGAAATGAGCCTCGTCGCTCCATAGAATATTCCAAGACCATGACAAGTCAATAGTCATTCTGTTGAGAAAACTGACTGCGAATGGGAGACGTTGGGGCTTGCCCCTGTCAAACAGCTCTGGGTATGGTGGGTCTTGTATGGGAAGTAGTGAATTTTGTTTCTGAGCACTTTCCGGACGGTACTGTAAGAATAGCCTGTCTGTAGAGAAACTGCACGCGCGCTACTGCCCCCAAACTCTGATGTCTGTGTGTGGTAACAGCCGTCTTGACGGCATCAAAGTGTACCGGTATGACAAGTTTGCGGCCTCTTCCAGGTTGAATTTCTAATGTCTCGGTCGCTTCAAATCTCTTAATCCTGACCCGAATACCTTTAATAGATATTAGTCCACACCGTAAGTTCTTTACACGATGAAATTCGCGAACTGCAGCAGAAGCATTCCCCTTGTTTTCGTAAAACAGATTCACCAATAACGCACGTTCGACCAAAGATACCGTTATCATTACAGCAGGAAACATCAACATAAAACATGACAATGTCAACAAACGTTTCATACCCTAACTTGTTTTGCATAAATCTTCCTCTTCTAAGCAAGTATGCAAATCTCGACATTTTTTCCCTCGAACAGACAGCTTTTCCCAGTTTTACATTTTATTACTCATAATTCTTGTTCTGTATTGTTAATATTGTTTCTGTATTCCGTTTTGGTCTTTTATTGTGTTAAAGTTTTTCCGGAAAATGCGCCCTCTGGTAGATATTTTGGAACTACATTTTTTTTTTGAAATTTTGTGGTTGCATCTCGTGAATAGTCTATATACCATGTTTCATTGCAATCCGTTCATCCGTTTGAGTTGTAGGCTGCTATTTATAGGGGAAGTTTAATTATAACCACCCTGTCTATAGGGCTTTAGAATTATTTTTAAACTGTTGAGAAGATTAAACTTGTTTCTTTGGTCTGCAGTATATACCTACAGTGATCTGTTTGAAATTTAGCCAAAATTTGCCCGATGATTCATCAACGGTTTATAAAATAGTTGCATACAAAAATACATTTGGTGATATATATTATAGTTCGTCACCACAAATGTAACGTTTGTTATAAATGATTCAATAAATAGTTTGATTAATGAATTTATTAATGATAATATGAGTAATGTTCACCCGAAGATATGTTTATACTTTTGTTTGTTAATTACATTTATTTAAATTTCAAATTGATTGAGTAGTATCAAAATTTTATAGTATATCAAACAGCAACAAAAGAAATACAATTTTGTCTTACAATTTAATTACATTTAATTAATTATTCAGAAAACAAGAAAAAAGACAAAAGAAAAACATAAAGGAAATTCGGTGCATAAAAACTTAAGCCTTTGCACTCGGAAAGGTGATTCGGTGCAAAATTATTCATATAACGCAAGGACATGTCTATTGCGCCGAGAAATCAATATAAATAATTATTTTAAATTGAATTTCGCGAAAAATTAATTTATCAAAAGGAAGAAAAAAAATTGTTAAGCTTATCCTTTATAATAAAACATGCGTATCACTCAGGATTTCATGAACACGTCCAGTGGAGAGTTTTGGCATTTTGCAACCATAAGCAGCCTATGTTATGAGACCTTTCTTTTAATAAACTAGCCAATTTAGCTTCATATTTCAATATAGATTAACTTAATCAATATGTTAATTATTTATTTAGATTAATTTTTATTTTAGTAAATTTATGTTAATTTCATTTATTAGCACGTTTGTACACTATCTTGTTTATATGCAGATGTTCAGTGTTTATAAATAAAATGATAACTAAGCGAAAGTAGTGAAATAAATAGGAACCTGAACACTTACATTTGGCAAGTATTATTATCTTAACCCTTTGCCCTCGGAAAAGTAATTCGATGCACAATTATTCACCTAATACAAAGATTTGTTTACTGCTCTGAAAAATAAATATACATTATTGTTTTAAGTCGAATTTCTTTGAAAAATTAATCTACATCTTCTTACCATTCTGTAGACGTTTTTAACAATCAAAATTGAAAAATAAATAAATAAAACGTCAAAAATGATGCAGCGTCTTGAATGGTGAGTGAGAGCCACTATCCAAGTTCAAAGGGTTAAAGCTGACTTAAATATTAAATTGCTAGTTCAAGTGCGCTTTTTTGTTTCTTCTAAAAGATGAGAAGTTCCAATTAAAAAAAAAATGAGACAAAACACCTGTTTTATTTCGTCCCACGTAAGGTACTGAATGAAATGTTCTTTCGAAAAACCCATTGACAGCAGTGCTTCCCTAAGAGGTTTTCAGAGCAGAAAGAACGATCACGAAGCAAATCTTGAAATGAGTTTATGCCGAGAAAGAGGAAATCTTGCGGAAAATGGCGTGCGAGATTGGCGGATATTTAAATTCACGACAGGCGACTTCGAAATGGAAAGTAAGGGAAGAAATTAATACATTTTTAATAAATTATTTAAAAGGATCTTATGAAGATTAAAGTTTTAGCTCATTGAAATGAATCATGCTGAGTATAATTGACGTAACCAGATTAATGCGATAGTCAAGTGATTGATTTAATGTTTTCTTTTTTGATATTTAATCTTACTTATGTATCTCTTTTCTTATCTTCATATCTTGCTTACCTTTCTTCTCACACATCTTTTTTTCCCTTTCGTATCTTTTCAACATAATCCTACTTTTAATCTTACTTTTGAGCAAATCAGTTCAGTAGGCCGTTGTGGTCTGGTGTTAAAGATTCGCCTTTGGGACAGGAGAATAGCGGTCCGTTTAACATCCAATTCGTTCAAGACCACATTAAAGTCATCAAGGAGAAACGCCCGCCTGCTGGTGCGATTTGAAAAGAGGATTGCTGGTTTAGAATAACGTATTATGTCCACTAAATACTCAAACTAAGATCACAGAAACTTCATTTTACAAAATTTAAGTTGGATAAGTCTTTTCATTTTGAAATACTCCCTATATGGAGTAATACATATGTGCACAATGTAAAATCGGAGGCATCTCCGCATTCAGTATTAAAAATATCGGTGGAAATCTTTTGAAATCAGTTTATTCAGCTGCCTCGGCAATTCACGTTTTGTAATCTTCACATTGTTTCAAAGCCGTACTTACGTGACCGGTTTGCATTTCAAGATTAAAAATGGTTGGATAACTCTTTTCGTTTTAAAATATTCCCTAGATGGAGTAATACATACAGTGTCTCACAAAAGTGATGGGACACTTGTGCTTTACAAAAGGAAACTGTAATAAAATAAATTTAAAAGACATGTACAAATTTTTTGTGGGTGTGTTTCATACTTAAATTTAGTAACAATTATTACATAACATACATTTTAATATTAAAATATTATTTAGAACGGAACAAAAAATAGTTCACATAAGTGATGGGACACCATAGATATGTAACAAAAATCGTCTGAAATAAGCAATAAAAATATTTTTGGTGGTTTTATTTTTACTCAAAAGCAATTGGCAATAATTTATAAAATCGTCTGCAGTATTTCTCTCCAGTTTATTTTGGAATTTTTGTGTTTTTTAGCTCTGTGCAGCCATGAATGCTAAACAAACAGAAACTTCGCCTGAAATTCGAAAATTAGTTATTAATTTGCATATTGAACGTGGAAAATCTATTATAAAAACTGCTGAAACAGATAACTTTAGTCATTCAACAGTTTTCAATATCATTAAACGATATAAAAAGAATCGTATTATTCAGGATAAAAAAAGACCTGGCCGACCATCAAAGATATCCAATGGAATAAAGCGAATTATCCTTCGAAATATTAAAAAAAAATCCAAGAAAGAGTGCTCCTAAAGTTGCTGCTGATTTATAAGCATTATATGGAATAATTGTTAATCCTGAGACTATTAGAAGGGTAATTCGATCTGCTGGATATCACAGTAGAGTAGCCAGAAAAAAATTCTTCGTAAGTGAAAAGAATAGAAAACTCAGACTAGCTTTCGCAAAATCCAACATAAATAAGCATTCTGATTACTAGAATTAAGTTATATTTGCTGATGAGAGTAAATTTAATATATTTGGTTCTGATGGTAGAATCTTGGTATGGAGAAAACCCAGGGAAGAATTTCGCAAACAGAACTCTGTGCCAACAGTAAAACATGGTGGAGGAGGAGTTATGGTATGGGGGTGTATGTCGTCCGCTGGAGTTGGTAATCTTGTTTTTATTGACAGTATAATGGATTAGTACAAGTATAATGACATTTTAAAGCAAAATTTGAAATCTTCAGCATGAAAATTGAACCTTCATAACGATTTTAAATTCTACCAGGACAATGACCTCAAGCACACTGCTTTGAACGTTAGACTCTGGCTGCTGCATAACTGTCCTGAAATAATAAAAACACCACCACAATCTCCAGACTTAAATCCCATAGAGAATATTTGGCAATAATTGGAATCAAGAATTCGCAAACACACCATTTCTTCAAAACAACAATTAAAATCGGTGCTTCAAGAAGAATGGGGTAAAATCACTCCAGAAATCACAAAAAAATTAGTCGAATCCATCCCAAGAAGAATAAATCATGTTTTAAAAGTAAAAGGAAATCCAACAAAATATTAAAACCTTTTAAAAAGTAAAATTTTTGGATAAATATTTGATGGAAAAGTAAGTGTCCCATCACTTATGTGAGCCATTTTTTGCTCCGTTCTAAACAATTGTATTTTTATTAAATTAATATTTTAATATTTTGACAAAATGTATGTTATGTAATAATTGTTACTAACTTTAAATATGAAACACACCCAAAAATTTCTGTGCATGTTTATTTATTTATTTTATTACAGTTTCCTTTTGTAAAGCACAAGTGTCGCATCACTTTTGTGGGACACTGTATGTGCACAATGCACATTTGGAGACATCTATGTATCCAGTATTCAAAATATCCGTGGAAGTCTTTTGAAGTCAGTTTATTCAGCCGTCTCGGCAATTCACGTTTTGTAAGCTTCACATTGTTTCAACGCGGAACTTACGTGACTGCCTTGCATTTTAAGATCAAAAACATATCGAACAGAAATAAAATGTAGGGAGGCTGATTTATCGTAGTGATCCGATTACAACCAGACACATAGAGATAATAAGGTGGAGTAGGAGAAGATCAAAATCATGATATTAAAACGCCTATATGTGGAAACATTACATAATATATATATATATATATATATATATATATATATATATATAATACAAAATCTTGGCTAAACCAAATTAAATCTTTGGCTGTCAAAATAATTTTAAAATTCAGCTTTGTAGCGTAATTTATTACAAAACTTTAAAAAAATTGCATTCATAACTTATTATAGCTCTGATTTCAAAGCATGAGGGGTTGAAATTAAACTGCTTGAGTAACTTGACATTTAACATCACCTTTAGAAATGCGCGTTGAAAGTCACTTAACGTGACCTTCAAATGCGCATTGTGTGGCATAAACCCAGTCTTCCCGCATAAGGACGCTGATTGATGCATTCCTTCTTTCTAGAATCATTACTAATGCATTATTGCATTCCCCATTAGAGGTGATTGTCTTTTTATTATTACTGCATATTTCATAAAGTTTGCGTTGCATGGTTCATATAATTTATTTCTCCTTTTTCTAAAGATTTTAAGTGTTTCCCAATTTCTCTACAGTGGGCTTTTGCGCTAATAGTTTTTCCATTTAAACTTTGCAACAGATGGCGAAATTAACAACCAATTTGTATAAAATAAATTAACAAACCATTAGAAATGACATCCCAGCCAACAATTTCCAAAGTGGAAATCCCAGTCTTTATTAGCATGATATTATTTGTGAAATTTTCTTTATTCATATGATATTTGTTAATCTGTAACTATATATATATTTAATTTTTTTACCTATAAGCGTTTGAGATGTGTTATAATGATGAAAACCTATTAATAGTGCACATATTCCGCTTTATTTTTTCTAGTAATGTAAAATAATATCTTATAATCTTTACATATATCAGTAGCATATTATCTTTACAAGTTTCAGATTTCATTACCAAGTTCTGCGCACAAGCTATATGATAGCGTCAGAGAATTTTCTGTATATCTTGCGTAGCATGAAATGATAATTAGATGCAATATACTAAGTATAATTAACACAATATGCAATATGTGTCAGTTTCTTTCCTTTTTTTTAATTTTTTAAATTCCCTTTAAAGTTTTTTACCCTCAACATTTTAATTAATTTCATGATTATTATTATGTAAATTCTCGCATTTCCTGTTTATATTCAGTATTCATACTGCAACAGAATTGTGAAACGCATAATGCAAACCTATTGAAATGCACACAAACAATAGACAGAATGTATTGGCGAACGTACTCAAACCAACACTGTCAAGATAAATATAGGAGCATGCGAATGTTCATGCAGTGCACTCTTGTAGTGCGAGTCTCTCCATTCCTCAGAGTGAGTGTGAAAGTTACGATTTCTCTGACATTTAATTTCAACCACTCATAATTTAAAATCAGAGTTTATGATTGCATTTTTGTAAATTTTGCAAGAAATTAGGGGATATCTTCATAAACTGACTACTTCAACCCACCCAAAGGCACACGGAAAACACTTGAATGCCCGGACTGCCTCAATATCAACACTGGCGAGAATGGGGTTGAGCCCTAAGGACCATCATTGGCCTCGGTACAACCCTTCCCTAAGGAAGTACGTCCCGTCACCTATGCGAGGAGCCAGACTCCCATCTTGCTGGTCTGTGCTTCGTGTACCCACAAGGGTAGCGAGAACCAACTAAAATGCTGAAGCTTCTCATCCTGAATTACGAGGTGCCCTCCCGTGGAACGAAATTAGAGGATATAGCTGAATTTTAAAGTTATTTTGGCAGCCAAAGATTTAATTTGGTTTAGCTGAAATTTTACGTTATAAATAGGTTTTCAATATGGAAATTTTTTGTTTATTTCGTTTCACCCTAATGGGAATTATTACTGGATACGCAGAAAAATTCGTCGATTTTGGCACCAATTTTTTCAGCTCCCGAATGATTTATAGTATCGCGTATTCCGACAATATTTCCTACATTTAATTCATTAGCAATTATTCGGACGGTCAATCTCATGTATGATACTGTATGTATCAAGAAAAAGCGGATTTATTTAACTAAAAACTAATGCAAATTTCTACGTTCGTTCAGATGAAAAAGTTGAATTCTGGATTAATTAAAAAAGTGAGAGCATTTTTTTTCTAAAGAAGACAATATTTTTGATATAAATAATTTACAATCACGAAAAATCGTTCGATATTAATTAGGTCACTTGTATGGAATTTTTCTCAGAATCTTAGATTTTTCGAAGAATATATATAGATTGATACAAACATTAATACAATTGATTTCTTCAAAAAATTTAAATAATGAAATCTTAAATAATTATCAAATGATAAATTTAAAAAACTATATAGTAAATGAAAAACTTTATTAAGGGAAAACTATTATACCATAAATGTAAACTTAATTTTTTAAAAATGAATTATTAAAAATATAAATATAAAATATAATTTTCCAAAATAAGAATTTAAAGATTTTTTAAATATATATATACGATAATTCCTTTTTCTAATGGAACTGCTCAGAATTCTACCCTACTATGATTTCCTTAAATTATTTTGATTAAGTGATTCCACTGAGTCACACTTCATCATTAGCTTCTCTGAACATTTTAAATTAGTAAATCAGAGCAACTGGAAGCAGTGCTGAATTTATGGTGTTCTGCTGAATCAAAGAAAGCCTTGCACATTTACATCCTCATTAAACAAAATTTAAGTGGACAATGGACATTGAATTAAGAAAAAATTGACGGAAATTTGAAATTTTATTTCTGTCTTTTCCTCAACAAAATATATGTTTATATTCAACTAAAATAGTGTTAAGATATATTGTTCAGTTAAATGAATATTTCAAAAGCCGAGAGAGAGAGAGAGAGGGAGAAAAGCACATTTTAATTACTTTCCACAAAATGATATTGTAATAAGATTTAAATATCTTTGAAATGTTTCAAGCGTCTTAATTTTTGAAGAAATTAAATAGAATTGATAATACAAATTTAAAGAAGATAGGGTATGGATTTTATATTCGAGTTTTTTTAGATAGTAAAAAATTATTTTAGTTCCGTAAAACTCAAAAGCCTTATGAAAATTCAGTAAGTGTGCATAAAAATATTTCTAAAAAAGTATAATTTAATTGAAATTACAAAATCATACACAATTCTATTCCAAATAACTTTATATTGGGTAATAATGAAAAAATAATAGAAAAAATTAAAAATTGAGTAGCCTGGAATGTTTTGAAATTATATATATATATATATACAAAAGTATATATATATACAAACTATTTCTTACTTTAGATTGGTTACTTATATAAAATATAATATAAAAAATATACATGTATATATATATATATATGTATATGTGTGTGTAATCTTTTAATTTTTTAAAAATATTTCATTAAAAATTTTTTAAGACATTTGAAGCTTTTATATTTTAATACATATTTATAAAAAAATTAATAACTCTATGTGAATAGTTCGTAAAAACGTCTAATAGAGTCCACCGTTCCCCTTAAACAAGCTTGTTTTTATAGATTTTAGGAAGACACGGTTTAGCTAAAATTTAGAGGGACATTTCCTTAAAATAGGGAGACACGTTTCATGCGATTCAATGAAATATAACATTTAATACTTAATTAAAGAAAAAGAGAAATTCAATTTATTAGAGTAGTAAATTGTATATTATTAACGCGTTTTCAATTAATGTGTATATGTTTCGATTAAATTTCTGCCGGCATTTTCTTTGGTAAGGAAGGAATGCTGAGATGTATTGCTGTTATCTAAAATAGTTTTTTCAAGTAAAGCTACTAAAGAATTTTCTTCACTTCGTTAATTTACATATTACAAATCACAAACTGACTACAACAATCCGGCGGAAGGCACGTGGAAACACATGAATGAGCGGACCGCTACAACAGCAAACTGGCGGGAACTTTGGTTGAATCCTAAGGGCCGTCACCGGCCACGGAACAACCCTTCCTTTAAGAAGCACATCCCGTCATCAATGGAAGGAGCCAGACCCCCACCTTTTCTTATACCCATAGGGCTGGTGAGAGCCAACCGCCATACCGGAAGCTTCTCACCCTCAATTACGAGGTATCCTCCGGTGGAACCTCGTATTTTATTAATTTACATGTATAGATTAATACTGTATTTAGTTGAAATTCGGTTTAATGGCATTGGAAACATTATGCGACACTAATGTTTATCAGATGATCCGTTGAAAAATATAAAATGACAAAGTACAAAGGAATCGAACTAATATAGAATGAAGTGATTTAGAAGTTAATGATTAAAGAATTATTTTTAATGTGTTTAAATGTCAACAGATTTTTGCGATAACTTTTGCATTTGAACAATTTTTTTTGAAATACAGTTAAAATTATTTATTTAAAATCATTGCAGCTGAACCAGTATTATATATATTTTAAAAACTCGTTTATTACTATTTCTCAATCTTAATTTAGAGTATTTTTGTACAATAAATGCGTTTAGATTCATTATATGCCTTACATTTTGATTTTTTGAGGGGAGGGGTTGGCTTATTTGTTAGCCATAATTATCTATGTTTTCTTAAGTACAATCTTCTAACCTTTAAAAAACAGCATTGCCAATCTTTAAAAAGTAAAAGCACTGCCAAACTTTAAAAACCTTTTACCCATCTTACTTTACATTAAAATCAACAATATGAATCGTACCTTTTGTCTGCTATGCTTCTAGAGTTTGAGGTAATGCTTTGAAAAAAAAAAAAGATCAACTGAAGTAATCTACGTAGAATTCAAAGATGAATTTTACTTGGAATTATACCTGGCTACAGAACTGTAAGTTACGAAACCTCCTTTGACATTGCGGGGTTTCCCCCAATTGATCTTTTCGTCCTGCAAAATAAAGATTTCAAATATAATGTTGTAAATGTTATCCAGGATTCCAAAGTGTTTTTTTCTAATCTTCCACGTCCTGCTGAACGTGTTCCTATCGAAATTATCCGTTATGATGACAAGCTTCTTAGCAATTATCCTGTAGTGTGTTTTACTGATGGTTGTAAACTCAACCACCGTATTGGACTTGCTTTTGTTGTGTTTCAAGACGCCGCTGAAATGGAACACTTTATGTTTAGAATTCCTGATGAGTGAAGTGTGTTCCAAGCAGAATTGCTGTGCCTCAGTAACTCGCTCAAATGGATCGTGAACCACTGTATTGTGTCATCCAGGTTTCTTATTTGTACTGATTCTCTTTCATCCTTATTTTCGCTTAGTAATATTTCTTCCTGCAACAAAATTGCAGTGAATTTTCAAATCACTCTTCACGAGCTTAAAGCTAGAGGAATTAATGTCTGTTTTTCACATGTCCGAGATCATTCTGGCATTTTAGCGAATGAAAGAGCCGATTGGCTTGCAAAGCAACCTACAAAGCTCAACATCATTGATCCTGTGAGCATCCCCAAATCTCACATTCGCAATGAGAATCACAAAAAGTCTATTCTCTTATGGAATTAGCTGTACCAGATTTCATCAACTGTCTCTTTAACTAAATTATTTTCCCCCACAATTTCTCAAAGGTTAAATAACAGGCATTTCTTCAGTGATTTTCAGTTAACAAAATTTCTCACAGGCCGCGGTAATTTCAATTACCATCTCAAGAAATTTTGATTATCGGACACTGATCTGTGCTCTTGCAGCGTGGGTGGAGTTGAAAATGTCGAACACTTGCTTTTTGGCTGCCCCAAACTTACTGAAGGGAGAAGGGATTTTTTTTGTGGATCTCGATGCCTGTAATATTAAGTTTCCACCACCGCTTCATGATTTGGCCGACCACAAAATGGCTTTTTTTCTCATTCTGTAAATTTATTGCCTTTGCTGCTTCATTTTTTAATTAGTCTTGTTTGTTTTATTTTTGCTTTGTTTTTTTCCTGTTGTTTTTATTTTTATTTTTATCTGTTTTCATCTATTTAGTTGTTTTTACATACTTCTGTAAGTCTTGTGCAGTACTTTGTGGAGCACAAGGATTGCTTTATTACTAATAAAAAAATCAACAATATTATGCTGATATGTTTGTGATGTAATCGAAATTTATATCTGTAAGCGAATTTTTATTCTGTTAACTAAATTTTCTAGATAATTGAGTTAAGCTTTTCAATCTGTCTAATAGATGGCAGCATATACATAGCAAAATTAGCCTACTGTGAGAATCTTAACTTTCCTTCGGAATAATTTTAAAGCAAGGTTTCTGTTTTATATTGTACATTCAGACACTTTATGTATGTTATTATAAATGATATGTTAGAAGTCCTCTACATGAGCAGTCCCCATGAGTCCCCTGACATTAAAAATGAGCAGGTTGTATCATTACAGCTGAAATCGTGAAAAAATAGAAGTACTTTTCTTGCAGCGAGAATGTTTGAAATTGCTGGTATTGTATTTATGGACTCTTTTCCTCACTGACGCCGGCGGTTAAATATCAACCTTGCTAATCTTGTGAATTTCCCAACACCCCTGTCCTATGCTCATTTAATGAGGGTTTCCCCGCCAAAGCATGTTACAAGTGACTACCTAAGCACCTATTCTTCTGACTGCTGTTACACCATATCTTCCAAAATAAGTCTTCCATTTGATTAATTTAATTAAAAAAGCAGTCTCTTTATTTTCTTAGAGTGAAGGTCTCTTTTCATCAAGCATGCATGGATATTTAAAGTATATATGTTGAGAGTTTATTTAGAGTATTTAAATGTCTAAAGGTTTTATTTAATTTAAAGTGGATGAGGCTTTGATTTTTATAATTTCGAAGATCAATCGTTCTGCACGCAATTATTGATCGATGAATAAAAAGTTAAAAATTCTTGTGCTGAAATAATAAATATTGTATGTTGTATGATTGTTTCAGAACTGATGATTGTTACTGAACCAATTTTAAGGAAGTTATTTATAAAGTGAGAATATTTTTGGAGATTCAAATCCTAGTAACTGAATGTGTCATGTTTAATGGTTATGAAAATGGATTAGAGTTTGCTATATCCTTGATTAGACGCTTATACAGAAAAAGGGTTTAATTATTAGATTTTTGGTTCTAAGAAAGTATTTTAAATACATTGTCATTAAACTTATAAATTAGAATCCTAATAAAACTATTTAAAAAGTAATTATATTTTTTTTGTAATTGGAAAATTTATGATTGGTTTTAATTCAGTGAGGACATACATTAATTGAATTTTGTAGTGCAATAGTTGACCCAAATACGGCAATAATCAATGAATCACAGTTTATTGTGTTATCAAAGGAAAACACTGTGTGCACCAGATCAAAGCTTAATTAATGTTTTTATCTTATGTTCTGAAACATTTACAAATTACAGTTGTTGTTGATTTATTTTTATTTGTTTAATTCCTATAATAAATGTTTTTGTTTAAAATTAAATACGTCTTAGTTTTTATCCCACACTTGCATCATATCTCGTTTAAAAATTTCGATTTAGTTCCAGAAGTTCCAGTCCTGCTAATCATTAAATATCATTGCAAAATTTAATGTAAATATTTCGATGCACAAAGCAATGATTTTTTTTCCAGTGGCGATGTAATCATTTTTATTACGTAAAATTTCAAAATTTTGTTTTTTAAATTTTATTAATTAATAAATGCTAAGATTCTATAATTTAATATTAATTAAATTAGAATTGATAAATTCAATAATTCTACATTTTCAATAAATGAAAATAAATGTGACATTTTGAGCTATTTTCATCTAGTCTGACATCGTTATTTTTTTACTCCCTTTCTTACATTCCAAATATAAAAGCAAATTAATTTAGTTTCATTGCGAATATTTCTAGTGCAATTAATTATTTTATGGGGAGACATTTGTCTTGGCTATCAAATCAAAAAATATTTTCTGATATTCATCATTAGATTTTTTTAAAAAGTAAAAAAATAGTTAGGGCTACTCTAGTTTGGATGTATTGGTGTTGGATGTGCAATGCATTCCTGAAAATTAAAAGTAAAAAAAAAAAAATTGTATATTTTTAAAATATCCAATAGTTAGTTTGTTCTCTAATTAAATGGCAATGAAAATTTTAATGTAAATATCTGGATACAAAATCCCAATTGAAGTTTTAGATTGATTATTCAATCATCTTTTGTTATGTTGAATTTCGGAACTCTGCTACTAAAATTTTATTAACTGATTAGAATTGTTGCATCTCTGCATTATCAGAAAACTTTGGTGCAGAGACCAGGAGGCCACTTTTCATAAGCCGCTCCTAACAAAATTAGAACCAAAACTCTGCTTTTATTAGCAATTACAATGCATTAAAAATCATTATTATTTCCTATATAAAATTTAGAATGCAAGAACCTAACTGAAAGGAGAAAATTTCAAACTTGGAAAATGACAAAAGAATTTGATTTTTGTGATGTAAAAATTTAGAATAAAAGTCATGAGATGTGCAATTCATTCAATTACGAATTCTCATAATCCCAAAATCATCTATTAGTAAACAGGAGAATTATACTCTGAATATGTTAGGTGCGTAAATTAAATGTAAAAAAAACCGGGTATAATTTTCACTAAAAAACAAAGCTCCTAATGAGGACAATTGTGTTATTTTGATTTGATTTATATGGTGTGACTGCAAAACAAAGCTCTTAATGGGGATAGTTGTTTATTGTATTGTGATTTATATGATGTGGCTGTAAAACAAAGCTCCTAATGATGATAATTGTTTATTCTAATGTGATTTATATGATGTGGCTGCAAAACAAAGCTCCTAATGAGGATAATTGTTTATTCTAATGTGATTTATATGATGTGGATGTAAAACAAAGCTCCTAATAAGGATAATTCTCTTATTCTGATGTGATTTATATAGTGTGGCTGCAATGACTAACTATTATAAGGGTATTTTATCTCTTCTTACTTCTAGAATAAATTTATTCTTTTAATCTTAAATCACGTGAAACAGTGGCGAGATCAGAAATAAATTCCGCGATGACATAAGATGTGAATGGAATAGCTGCACATCGCGTTTTGGACCTACTATGAAATTCAGTTACATGATGTGTTTTTTGAAACTGAATGCAAAGAAAAAAATCCATTTGTTCGGTTTTTGCTTTGTTGTTGATAATCAAAACATAAGAGTTTAGCATTACGATTTTAAAGCAATATGGTAATTGAAATAATAAATTGTCAGCCGTTGATTTATTTAACGAATATTTAACAACCTCTTCTTGCGTACAGCCGATCACCTAGCCATCACTGAACGTAGCAGTATCGACAGGATATGTTGTGGCCAACTGCTATCTTTAGCATAATCCGTACATAATACTGACCGATTCACCAAACTGACATCCGTTTTGAGGCAGTTGCCACCTAGCCATAAAGTGGTCAATCACTGACTTTCCTCCACATTTTCCTGTTCACCAATCTTCCTATTAAACAAGGAACAGACCATTACTTTAAGAAATTCTCAATATTCCTCCAAATTCTCGTTTCACAACAACTGAAATCCAAACACTTTCAAACAGTTGGTAAAAGACTGACAATTTTTAACGTCATGTCCATCAGAATTTTAAGATTATCTGGTACCATCAGTGCTGTACTTAAGTCATCATTTTCAACTTTCAGATTCCTTCTTAATTCCTAGATTTATATGTATTACTTAAAACAATGGTAAACAGTACCGATTCTTCCACAGATGCATTTATTTTCCTGCATTTTTCCGAATCTTTGGAAATATATGGGAAATCCCCCCCCCATCCTGATATAATTTGGATTACCAGTGGATGGCATCTTCTTAATTTTTATTGCTGGGTTAGGAATAAAGTTATAAGTTACTCTTCCTTTTTTGGACATGCACCATCTGTCAAACCATTGTACATTTATTTTTTATCTTAATTCCCATTTTAAGACATATTTGATTTGGGGGCAATTATATCAATACTCTATTTCTGTGCCGCCAACTTTGCATATTGATCCGCCTTTTCATTGCCTTATATTCCAATATGGGCCTTAACCCAATTCTATCCACTTGTTAATTTTTCCTTTTTTTATCTTTTCTTTTATCGTCTGTATTTCCTTATTACAATTGTGAAATGATTGTATGGCTTGTAGGACTGTCAGAGAATCTGAAAAAAATTGAGCATTTCTGCCCTCCACCCTTACACAATATTCAATGGCCTTCTTTATAGAGTTTGCGCTTCTGCCTGGAAACTTGTGGCATAGTGCGATAATTTCACAAGACTTTTATCGATCTCTTTCCCATGGTAGTATACTACTATTACAGCTCCTACTTTATTATTATCTTTCGAACCACCTGTAAAATTTCTATTCCATCCCTATCTGGGATTTTAATTTGAAATCCATGAATAAACCATTCTGCAGGGTGTTGTTTGAACTTGTGAAAATACATCTCATAATCTTTACTGTTGAAGTACTTGATTCCTATTATAACTTTATTATTATTATTTAACAGCTAAAAACAAAACGAGTTAAAATTCTTCTGTGATTTTTTGCATTAAGTCTTATTCCAGCCACGGTTGCAAATTTCTATTGAATATTGAGTTTGTTTCAAATTTTTGTGTTTCAATGCAAGACATATTTCTCAATTTTATAAAGTGAAAGTTAATTGCCCTTTCTTTGGTGGTTATCTATTACATATCAGGCGAATTCCGAATTTATTCAGGACAATAAAGTATTTATAAAGAGAACCTGATAATTAACAAGACATGCATGCGCAAAGTTGATATTTATAAATAAAAATCAAATTCGAGGGAAAAATATAACCAAATTCTTCATAGTTTTGATTTGGAAGGGATTCCAAAAATCTTACGTATGCTAATACGTTGCTACGAGCATTAGATATGTCGGGATTAGTTTCCTTTCCTAATCCCAGATGGCAGCGCATTCCCGTTGTCTTGAAAGTTATCTAGAAAAGAATTCTTGTTTGCTTGGCAGTCAAGGATAGTAGACGCTCACGTGGAGTGTGATAGTTCAGTAGCTCGCGAGGAAAAGCAGAGCAAATTTATTTTTACTATCACTCGGAAACCCAGCGAGTTCCTTGTGGAATTAATAGTTTATCAAAAAATATTTTTTTCATTGTTTTTAAGAAATATTCATAACCGTGATAGGGAATTACTTATCGGGAAATTGTATAAAAATAAGGAGTGGTTCGATGTGAATAAATGGATGATGGGTCAAGAAAACTGTTTCCTGATTTTTCTTGTGTAGAAACTTCTATTTTTTGCAAACAGAAGCACAAGGTTTGCGCCCACGAACAGTGCAGAAATACTTCGTTAGAGAAATGTTTCCTATATTCGACAAGAAAAAATTTTATTGATGGAGGATTCATTTTCCATTAATTATTTGAGAGAATGTTGCTGGGAAGACAGAAGAATTTAGTTGTGAGTTAGTGTGCGTAGATGATATATAAGGATGACCTATTAGAGGCAAGGCAAAAGAAATAGAGCAAAATAGTATTTCAATTTTTCATGTAAATGGTGCATAAATCTCCTAATTAGGGAATTAAAAATTCTGGGAATTTGTGATCCACGTAGAAGAAAACCTAGAGAAGATCTAGAACAGACTCCTAAATAGTATCTTTTACAAGTTTTTTCTAGAAATGTTGGTAAATTGACTTGGATTGGAAATTACCTATTTATATAAGATTATAAGAATATTTCTGAAAAGAGATAAGCGAATTGTGTCAAGTATTTCGAAAAAAGTATGTAAAATGGTGGATTATGAAAATATATTTAATTATTGATTAGATGCACCCTTCAGAACGAAATAAGAAAGACCATTTCTTGCATCATTATCGTGTATTTTAAAACACTCAACTATGTCAAAATCATTCTCTGATGGATCATTCAGAAACCAAAATTTACTGTCTATTAAAGTAGTAGAAATCTATGGGTTACACTGTGGGAGACAATAAGGTATGTGATAATTTATGCTTATTTGGTAAACTCGTATGGACTTACATGATTATTTTCCTACCAATAAATCGACTAAAAGCCTTATGTTTAACGAAGTAAAAATGACTATTCTTAAAATTGAAAATTTTAAAGTATTATTTTTTGAAAATTATGACTTTGAAAGAAAGGTTTTTTTGAAAAAAAATTGTTCATTTCATATTAAAGATAATTTTTTAAAAATTATTTTAGCAGTAATAGATATAAAATTTTTATTAGATATTTTATATAAGCAAATCTTTAAAAAATGCTGTATCTTAACTTCGAAGTGCTGTGTGTGGTGCGTTTCTTATTGAACAATATTCTACAAAATGAAACAGAATCAAATATATACTGTGGAAATGTAATTTATTTTTCATTTATTTTGGTACATTATAAATATTACAAATAAAATATTATCTGAAGATAGCGACATTTAAAAGAATTAAAAGAAATAATTATGACAGCATATTTCATAAAAGAAAATTATTGAACATGGAATTTCAAAAAATGTGATGCAAAAACAAATTTCTTTTTCATTTGCGAATGTTGCGCAGTGTGTTAACTTATATAACAAAATATGACATTATTTATTAGTGATTCTGTATGAATAATGTTAAAATCTTGAATTCGTACGTTAAAAAGAACACTGAATAAATATGCCTAATATGTATTAAAAATAAAATTTACATTTTTGAAGTAAACTGAAATGATGGAAAAACAAACACATTGTTATGAGTATTTTTCTCACAGAAAAGGAAAAACAGGATTCGGCACGGCTTTACTAAGCTCTTATAAACAGCAAATAAAATAAATAAATAATAAAAACACATAAAAGTAAATAAGTAACAAAAATATTGAAGTTTGTTTGAACTTATACATATTGCTTTTAATCAATGAATCATGTAATATTGCAGTAAAAAAGGCATATTTTATTAAATAATAAAACATTCAGGAAATATTGTAACTGCATTTGTCGATGTTATCCTAGATATAACTATAATAAAGAATGCTTTTGTTTGATAGCTTTACAAAAGAATTTTTAGTCTTATAAATACACTTTTATTCGATTAGTCTTTATCAAGATTTTTTTAAATACAATAATACAAATTTTCTTAATGATTTGCGTTTTAATGTTTTATGGAATTACTATTTTTACCTGATTAAATTTCACTCAATTACTCAATAAAATTCGATAGGCTTCTCTCTCTCTTTCTGATTCCTTTTTTCGAAATCTGCCTAGAATTTCTGCATATATGAATTTGGCAAAAAGTTTTAGGAATAAATCTTAAGAACTGGGTATTTGTGAAATGGAATAAAAATTATATCTACAAAATATCGAAGAGATGAATAATCCACCAAAGAAACTTGTTTGGCTCGATCCTAAATAAGATATTAAAATTTAACTGTGTAATTAGTTTGGAATTGTTGCAATCTGGTTTTGCTTGGAAATAAATTAAATTCTATGAATCTTTCTCTTACAAAATTTTTTGCTTTTCTACCACATGTAAAGTACAAAATTATTCATTTTTATTGATTGTATTTTGTTCTTTGATCTGATGTACATTTCATAATTTATATAGGTATTTGAGTATATCTTGAATTATATTAGCAAATTACTCTTCCAATCTTTCAAAAAATAATCAGACATTACAGCACAGCGCAAGGCTACATACAGTTAAATGTCAGATAAAATAACATTTGTCATAAGAACTTACAAATTACACGAACTTATTTCATTGAATGTCATTAATAAAATTAATTTTACATTCCTAAATACACACACAATCGTGATGTCTTATCAGTATAAGGCGCAACAGTAATTTTAAACATTTTACAGTAAATAATTTTATTCCCAGTGTATGCAATTTATATCCATCGGCTTTTTAAGAAAAGCTTTCATTCTTTTCTAGAAAAGATCAATTAGATAAAAAAGTTATTGAATTTGAATTTTGCCTTATCATAAGAAATATAATTGAAATGCACAATAGCTCTTTTTCAAATACCTTATGCCTTGAATCTTTGAATCTTGCTTTATCTCATTAAACACTCAATTTTGAAAATAAAAAGCAAACGGAGAGATTAATTTTTTTAAAAAAGGTTATTAATCTTGCATTAGAATTTGATGCTGTTAATTTAAGACAAGACTTGAATTAAAAGAAAAATGATGCAATTTTGATTTCGCCTGAAAAGGAATAGATTCAAATTTCTTATGTCTTGAATTTTTTAATCTTGCTTTATCTTATTAAACACTCAGTTTTGAAAATAAAAAACAAATGTAGAGACTAATTTAAAAAAATGGTTACTACCCCTGCACTAAGAAATTGATTCTACTAATTTAAGACAAGACAAGTCTTGAATTAAAATTTAAATGTTGCCATTTTTCATTTCGGCTGAATAGGAATGTATTAATACAGAAGTGAAATAGGGAATTAAAATCATTTAAGTAAAACAAGTAATAGTAAATTAATGTGACAAAAAGTTTGTGACTGTACATTCTGGTCAACTTATATGGCTGCTAATCCAGTCAACAGTTGACGATACGCTGTGATATATCCCAGGCTGCCTCCATTGTGCGCACCCAAAACCAGCTGATATGATTCCAACCAAAGTCCACCTTCCATCTAAATAAACAATTAATGGTCCACCTGAATCACCCTAGAAACAAAAATAAGTGTTTTTATTTTTATGCTATTTATTGAGCGAAAAAATATTCTTTTTAGCTGTAAAGATTTAAAAAAACCCATTAAAGAGTTTAAATGACTACAGTTTTTTGCTAGAGTATAAGATAATAATAAATATAATTAATATGACACAATAGAAGCTATAAGATCTAAAAAGAATTTTAGATTCGATTTAAAATTCTTTATTTTTCATGCTAAAAACCATTATTTATATTATATGGGATGATAAACTGAGCGGTACAGACTAGAAAAATGAGCAGAAATCTTAAAAGAATAAGGATGGTTTTTGTACTCTTTTACTTATTCAAGCCTATTTATACACTTTTGTATAATTTGATTTATCTTATGTTTGTAATGATTGAATTTTTAGAAGATATTTCATTCATTTTCTGATAGGCTAGAGATTTGAAATTTTGTAAATTTGTGTATTTTTGATGTTTACAAATCTTATAATGCAGTTCTGCAAATATCGAATTTACACAAATTAATCAAAGAAAAGTTAATAAGTCAATCGATTATTTTGAATAAATTTTGATTCCTTACTAGTGGTGCTATTTAATGGTGAATATGAGAAAAATTATTTTCAAATTCTTTAATATTTGGAATATGAATTATAGTCTAAAACGTTGTAAATAATTTTAAAAAATTGATCTTACTTTTTGATGCAGTAAATAAAAGATTTTAAAAACTCGTTTAATTTCCATTTAATATTTTGAATGTGTATTATAACAATATGTTACGGAAAAAATGCAATCGTGAAAGCTCTTTCAGATTTAAACGGGTGGCAAGAAACATGCACTCAGTCAAACGACGAATACTTTCATGGTGTATGGTTAAGAGATTAGGAATAATAAAATTATATTCCTTATTCCTTTGCTTTTCCAATACATTAGCGGCATTAAATTTGATTCATGCAGTTTCTTGTTCTAGTAGCTTGAATTTAATCAGAAAATCATGTAGCAATAATGAATATAGAGAATAATATAACATAAATTATTATTTTCAGTAAAGCTGCAATTTTGAGTATTCATGGCTAGAATTTATTTTGTAATGTTTTATAAATGTAAACAAGGTTTTTTGTTTTACGATCCAAAAAATTAAATGATAAGTATTTGATTACAAAAGTTTATTTCTAAATCTGTAGGTTTAAATAGAATTGTCTATGTTCAAATAATTACAATTTTATTAACTGAGTTTCTTATTAAATGCCTTAAAAATTAGGTTATACATTTGTTTTCTTCGGCTAATATCGTCGCTGCGTCTTAGAAAATCAGGAAGAGTACCATACAGGATGAAGTTTAATCAGAAAAGAATTGAGAAAAACAGGAAAATGTGTATTTGGACACAGTATTTGTGAAAAACTTCTAGATATGGCTCTATTTAATTATTTTTCATCAATGTTAAGCAAAAGAAATTTATATATTTTCTTTATTATTTCTTCAAAATATATCTAAAATTTTTAATAAACGAATTATCTCTAAAATTCCTTTCATTTAGAAAAATTAAAGTAGCATCTTTTCTTTCCAGAGGCATTTCTACTATCTAAAAACCCCAAAGTCTCCTGTAGGAATTGTTTTATTCAATACTAATTTTCAGTCATGTATTTGAACTTTCACATTTGCATTAGTAGCATACATATATTGTACAATATTGTATGATATTAAACGATATTCCTAATATTGTTTACCATTGTTAAAGATTGAATTATATAATATCGCACAATATTGTTCAAAATTATGCAAATAGTTGTGCTGCAAGGGTGCTGTGATATAAACTGTTAAAAATGCACAAAGCACAATTTGTCATTTGAACAAAGTTTTATATACAAATTATAAAATGTTGGCGGCTTTTGTTGCGAAGAGTAATTACTTGTGAAGTGTCAGTAAATCGATAAAATTTAAATAGTTCCCAATTTGTTTGTTTAAAATGAATAATACAAATGTATTAGGAAGCACTTATTTATTTAAATTCAATTAGGTTCACCACGCAAACATTATCACTTGATACGAGAATCAAATTTATATTTTTCTAAAAAAATTATTAGTCGAATTTTTAAGGTATCACAAGTTTTAACTTCTAGAAGGTATACAACAAGGATAGAAAAATAAAAAAAGACACCAATACACGAATGTAATGGACAAACGATCCAAATATAAAATACTATTCTAGAAGATTTTGTGGACAAATAAAAGTCTAGATTTTTAGGATTATTTTATGCTGTTGTTAATTCTATGTCCTATGAATAATAATAATCGTTACCAAATAAGGCATACAATACTCAACCTTTAAGGCAGTTTTTCGGAGCTAAATAAAATCAACTTTAACATGCTAACCAGGTAATTAAATATTCATTTCGTTTCGCATTGAAATATTTCGTCATACCCAGTTAACAGGTTAATCCCCAAAATATGCAGTTCTTCCTTTGAATTAGCCTTCTAAACTCTACCAATATAAGCCAGAACTCACTTCGAATATTATAATTTCATAATGCATTTTTTTTAAATATGATGACAATAAATCGGATTAAATCTGAATAAAATGGCATAAATTCTTAGTAATCATTTAATAGTGAATTTTATAATAACTATATTTCATCGAAACATTTAAAAAAAGTAGTAAACTAAAAAGTAGTAAGTAAAAGTAAAGTATAGTGACAGTTTAAATGTAATAGGGATTGTGTGTAGACATTTTTGATAGAGAAATTAGTCGTTACAAAACCGTGACAAAGTTTATTTTTTTTATTGTAGTCTTAAAATAACTTTCAAAATTGTTTTTAGTTTGAACAGATTTTTAAATCAAACTTTTTGATATTTTAGGAAACTCTGGCTCATGATCATTTTGGAAATGTTGCGCGGTAAACAGTGTCTCTTCACTCAATGTCTAATCACAGAAAATAGTTCTAAATAAGTGATTGAACTTTTAATAAATCCAAAAGAGAAAGTACTCGATATTAGATATGCAATCCTATTTGACAATGTTAACTTGGTATTTCGAAGAGACTCGTGAAGCTTATCAGAAATTATCGATCAGGCAGAGACAGTAAAAATTAAAATAATTATACTTCAAAACAATTTATTTTTTATATTTCAAAAATTTATAACTTATATACACAATCTAACATTCAAAGAGAGTACATTAAAAGTGTCTTTTTTTCCGTCAAATGAGTATCCGATAACCAATACTTCAAACATGTAAATAAGCATTCGTATCGAAAATTGGTAGTTAAATTCAATTTTTAAAGCAAATTAAAAATCAGATGTGACTAAAATGAAAAAAGGACAAAAAATGGTTGAATTACGTTGGATACAAATATTTATGAAGGTGAATTATATAGATAATAATTGTAAAAGAAGAACAGAAACGTTCTGGTAGTTGCAATTATTTTGTAGCAAGACAAAATGAATTTCGAAAAAAGGGGGCAAGGAAAGTGCATGGAGTGCAATCTGAAATGAAAACTACTAATGTTATTCTGTATAAATCAGGGAATCGTATGATATTTCTAAACGTCTTTTCAAAGCTATGATAAAGTCAAGGGAGTCAAGAATGTGAAGCCAGCCACATTTTGAATTCTTATGATAGTTTAAAAAATTGTTTTATGATAGTTTAATTCATGAAATATAATTTCTTACCACACAAGCATCTTTCCGACCTCCTTCATATCCAGCGCACATCATCTCCGGAAAAATGCGAACATTGATTCCTTTCCAATGATGCCACATTTCACATTCCTTATTCGAAATGATAGGCACTTCCACCTTTTGCAGCAATCTTGTTCCATATCTGTTGCCTAAACATTTAAGCATATTTATTAACTAAACAGCAAAACGCAAGGCTAACATTTTTACGTATAAAACCTAATTATTTTAAATTGAAAAAGCTGCAAATTATGCATTTTTTACACTTAAATTAAATGGAATTCTTCTCATAACAAATGACATATATCGGAATAAAACATATAGATCACATGTGACATCAGAGTTGCATGGTAAATGCAATTGTTTGTCATTTAAAACATAACTGTTTGCTGCTTTACTTTGTATTGCAAAATAGCATCTGTTTTTTTTCAGTAAGGATCTTACTGAATTTCAAAAATTAATTAACACGGTGCATTTAATGTGTGTTCCGCAAGTATAACTGACTTCATTATTCGTAGTCTGTCCAACGATATCTGATAGTTCTAAATCTTATAGATTTCCCTAAAAAGATTAATCTTTATATGTTTTTTCTTTAACTGTCAGTTTAATAATAAATCATCTTCCTTTGTTTTAATTGCTCATCAAATCAAATAATCTAACGCTTTTCTTACAATATATAACATTTTTTATCAGCTGAATATAATAAAAATAACGAAAAAAGAAAAAAATATATATAAGCTTTAGAAATTAATTTAATCTACTTAAAAAGTTATTTCGTTACCATTCCGTGTACAACAAAAAATAAACTAAAAAAAAAGTGTATTAATGTGTAAAAAAAGTGTAAAAAAACGTAAACAAAGCAATTTTTTGAAGCGATTTCTATTGTTTATAACAGCTTAGTATATTTATCGTGATTTTCAGATTCATCTCCAGTTCTTTCAACTTACCTGACCTTAAGATGTCAAGTACAACCCAAACTAACTCGCAGAAACAATAGCTATGAGTAGAAAATGTTGCTTTTTTTTATTGTAAGGTGAACTTGAATCTTTGTCTTTTTTCGCAATTTCTTTGTATTTGCCAATTTTTTTTCTGCGATTTGTTATGTCTTTTTGCCGGTGATTAATTTTAAAGTGACTAAAAACTTGCAAATAAAAGTTCTATTTGAAAGCCATTTGCAGTAGCGTTTTCGATGATAAAAAAGACATGCGAATATTTCTATAAAATTAATCTAAATAACATCTTTGTCTCTGCAACGAGCCTTCGTACATTGTTCCAGTTTAATCGTGTTGTTTCTATACATTTGAAGAAAGTTGTCGAATATAGCCTTTTTTAATTTTTTTATACTGAAGGACCGAAGAGTAATTATAATAATAAACAGCAGTTTTCTTGTAGTTTATTTATCTTCTAAACAACGTTATTAACTTTTTAAGAAACACATTTTTAATAGAAAAATATTTTAGAAAAAAAGAGTAGTCTGGGCAATTCTGGCAACGCACTTCTCCAGTCCTTGCGATTTACTCTTCAAACAATTCTATCAACCGTTTTAGGAAATTGGACAACCAACAGCTTTAAGTGTAATTAAAGTATATAAATTCTAAATTTCAAAGTAAACAATTCATGAATATAATGATTACATGTTATACATTTTTTCCTCTTATTTTGTTTCCTAACATATGGTAAGAAATCATTTAGCCATAATTTTTGGTCTTTTTAAACCAACATGTTATATCTTTGATGTCCTTATATTTATTATTATTACTTTGCCTTAACTTATAACACTTCAAATTTGTGACGACTAATAATCTGTCTTCTGGGCTATTCCTCAGCTTCAAGAAAGCAGACTCATTGTTCCAGCCAATTCAGTTTAAACAAACGATTTTGGTTTAAACTGAACAACTTTTGAATAACAAGAAAAAAATTCAAACTTTACCTTTCAGTTGTCATTTTAATAAAAACTACTATAATGAAATTCAGATAAATAAGTTTCATTCTTGAAGATTTAATAATATTTTTGTTACTTAATTTAAAATTAAGTAAGGACTATTAGCTTCTGTTAAATATTTAATTGACGATATACACTATCTACCAATAAGTGTTTGTACACCGATGCAAATGAGGATATCTCCTGTTCTGATCAACGTCACGCCTTCTGTAATTAAATATCGTGTAGGAAACAGTATTGGCATTAGTCACATACAAGATGTCCCGAAATTCAGAGCTGTCTGACTTCGAGAAAGGCTTAAATGTCAGATATCATAGAAAAGGCCGATCCTGGAGGGACATATCTAGTGAGTTAAACATTGCAAAATCGACAGTGGCTTTTATGATTAAGACGTGAAAGGTGAGTGGTGATTATCGAAATGGGCTTTGACCCGGTAGACCAAAGAAAGTAAGAAATAGAGATAGACGAGTGCTGTCCTAAAAAATTAGGAAAAACGCACCAAACTGATGGCCTGCATTTTCCAGGAGTTTCAACAAATATCCAGGACGGTTGTTTCGACAAATACTATCCACAAGGAAGCAAATTTGCTTGGTTTCCATGGTCGTGCTTCCGCCCATAAGCCTTTGGTTACGAAATTCAACCGCTTTACTCAGTTGAGGTGGTCCAAGGCACGTTGAAATTGGACCGTAGATGAGTGAAAACAAGTTCTCTGGAGTGATGAATCAAGGTTTAATCGCTTCCAGTCGGATGGAAGAGTCTCTCTTTACCATATGCATGGAGAACGCCTTTTGCCAGAATCCATTGTGAATATAGTAAAGTTTGGCAGAGGTGAAATTATGGTCGAGGAATGTTTCTCGTGGACTTGGACTCTTAATCCTAATTCATGGTAAGCTCAACGACGACTCCTACTCCACTGTTCTAAACAATAATGTGCTTCCTACGCTGTGGCAATTTTACAGGTTGGATCATTGTTATATCTAGGATGACAATGCCATTTGTCTTGTTGTGAGGTCTACCATGGATTGGTGTGATGACAATGGGGTGTATCTACTTAATTGGCCAGACCAGAGTCCAGACTTGACCTATAGAAAACCTCTGGGGCAAATTGGATGGCCGAATTAAAGCGTGTAACAACCGTCTAAAATAGGTGAATGAATTTATATGTCTTCTCCAAGCTGAATGAAAGGAAATACCACTGTTCTTCTCCAAGCTGAGTGAAAGAAAATACCACTGTTCATCATTCAAAAACTTGTGGAATACATGCTCTAGAGACTGTAATTGCGTTTGGTGGAAGTTCTACCAATTATTGAATATGAATGAATTGTGTTTATTTCTTTTATCACAGGTATTCAATTACTTATTGGTAGATAGTGTATACATTTAGCCCCTTGTCCTCTAACTGGAACTATGTAGTGCCTTCTCTAAAAACGTTGATTACATAAATTCTATCTACATTGTTGCAACATAAATTGACCATTTTAATGCCCAAATATTTAAATGAATTGAAGTTGTGATACTAGGTCAAATTAGGTAACTCTCTCTTATAGTATTAACTATACAACATAAGTGAGAAGAAAAGAGAAACAGAGGCAAGGATTCTAATGGAAAACAAAGAATATATGAAAGCGTTAAACAATCAGATGTTAAAATGTGTTTGGTTCAGAAAATATAAAATGCATGTGAGCTTCTAACTGATTTGAGTATAATTCCCAAAAATTTTAAATGATACTTTCTTTGTAGTGATATTTCTATGTAACTCATTCTAGAAACCTAGTTGATTTTTTTAGAGTTATATTCAAAATATATTGAAAGTACTACAGGAATAGAAAAATACTGTCAAAAATTACTACTAACTAAGACATTTGAAGTAATTCTTCTACAAGAATTTTTTTTCAATGACTTTAAATCCGTTTTTTTTTTTGTGTGTGTGTACAAAAATTATCCTTTCCTTTCTTTGTGTTTTGATTCGGTTAATATTTGCCGCTTGTTTGCTTAAAAATTGTTTTGGTTACGCCAGAGATTTTATGTTGCACGTGCAATGCGCAAAACTGCAAGTGGGAAAAATGTCTGTAACATAAAATAACTAAAATTATTTAACAAAATATTTGATAAAGAGCAGAAATGTACACATAAATATATTAAAATATTCATCACTCAACAATGTAATGAGTACTCAGTTTGCTAATTCTTTAATTTCTAATAATAATTGCTTACAAAATTAATTGGGATTTCAATATATTGCTAACTTTACCAAAGTAAAATAGATGTGCATAAAAACGAAATTTAGAAGTACAAGCAATCTTATTTGAAAAGGTATGACAGTTAACCAACCGTGAATGATGGCAAATAGCATACAGCTCAGTTTTGAAATATTTCGAAACAAAGGAAGATTAATTTCAGCTAAAACAGTTTAATGAAGCGTAACGCTGATTAAAAAAAAAAAAAACCGGCGTTCATCTTTTTCGAGTGACAGCCGCTAGCGTTGATTATTCTTCAATTTTGGCATGCATTCTACAAATATAGGTTAGAGAGTAAGCTATCATTTAGAGAAGAAATGAAATATTCATAGACATATATTTGGGAAGTCTATTGCGAAAAGATAATGAATGCTGTGGAAAATATGTTTGAAGTTCCTTATGTTTTGTCGACGGTTTTATTTCAAAGATGAAAAATAACTTGAAATAAATGACTTTTCAATTACAGATTTATTACTAAAATATTTTAGTAATAAATTTTTCATTTTTCCATTTCATTTTTCTTGTTTCTAATCACAATCGAGAAGAAATTCTTTCCGCTCTGAACTGAATGATATAGTTGTTACAAATTACAATATTTCTGGCTCTGTCAACATCTCGCAATAACGAGCAGCAAAAGAACTAACCTCTCATACAGACCGTCATCAGCAATGTCATAATGACCGTTATCAGGGTTCCGAGGATAAACATAAATATCCACCAGAGATGCGAAAGCGTACTTTCTTAAACGGAAACTTCTCATTCCCAAATCTGTGAAGCCACCAGGGGGATTTCTTATTAGAAAGGATAAAATTTAGTCATTGAATTTTTAAAATTAATTTCTTCAAGTACTAAAGTTTTGAAAGTTTGTGCATTTGTACTGCGGATAACAATAAGCTATTTCAATATTTTCAGAACTTAATTCTCAGCTAATAAGTGAATATAATTAAATTTCGATTCCATACAAGTGGTGGCACCTTGCAGTGAATTAGATGAAAAAATATTTTAAGATTCTGAAGTAATGCCCGAAGTGAACTGAATGATACAGTTGCCGCAAACAGCAACGTTTTTGATTCTGTGGTCAAAGAATAATATCCCCATTACAAGTAGCACAGACGTCGGCCATTCATACAGATGTGCGAACCGTTAGCGGCAAAACGTCGACAAACTGTACGGCAAAATAAATAAATTCCACAGCATTCATCATCGTTTCTCATATTTCATGTCCATAAATATTTCAATGTTTCTCTATACAATAAATTGCATTCTAACATATATTTCAAAAATACATGTCAAAATTGAACGGCTGTTATCAACGTTACACCTCATCGAATTGTTACAGTGGAAATTAATCTTAATAATAAATATTGATTAAATGTTAATAATAAATAATTTAAATTAATATTAATAGTTACTATAAGGAATTACAAATTAAAGAGTAAAACATAAAAAGAAATTCTTAATTTAAATACACCAATAGGAATGTGTTTTTAAAAACTGTTCATGTTAAATTTATTATTATTGCTTTCATTACCCCACAAGAGTATTAATTAAAGATTTCACGCCCTTCATCTTTAAACGCACATTTTATCTTTAAGTATTTAATCATTTACAAAGCAAGTCTGTTTTTTTTTATTCGTTTATTTGCGGATTCCTTATATTATTTTCACTTTTGATCTTTTCTTCTTGTAAAAATCTCAGCTTTCCCAATGTTGAAAAATAAATATGAATATAAAAACTGATTAAAAGAAAATTAAACTAAAATAAATTATGTAACGAATTTTAATAACTATTTAAAATTAAAATGATATTATCACTTATTTCTGTCTAAGAATTTGGAGGCTTTGGACCTTGTAATGTTTTTTTTTTTGTAATCACAATATTTTTCTGACTGATCACATTTGATGTCACGACCTATTTTTACCTGTATACCTGTGATCACAATATTTTTCTGACTGATCACATCTGATGTCACGGCCTATTTTTACCTGTATACCTGTGATCACAATATTTTTCTGACTGATCACATCTGATGTCACGACCTATTAATTTAAGAAGCTCAGGTATTATTATCTCATTTTGAAAAAATATATTCTAATGATTTTACGAGGCCATAAATGGATTTTTCCTTATTATAATTTTTCTTTATCATATATTTCTTGAGTTTTTTTATATATCAATTAATGAGCTTTTATTTATTTTTATTAGTATGAAAGAGAAATTCTGTAGTAATACATAGGAATGTCGGATTCTATCACCAACTATGATAAGGCTGTATTCTCATATAAATTTTAGGAAATGTTCCATTCATCATCATTTCATAAGACACCGTTTGATGATTGCAGAATATAACGTGCATATAATCACAAAAACTCTATATAAATTTTTTAAAGTTAACACAATGATGAAGTACTGCCTTATCAGTGCTGAAGATCTGTATCAGTGTAAGGCATGCAAGCCATGGAGACTTGACTCTAGTCGATTTTCTCAAAAGGGAAGATAGTAGGTAATTACTTGGTATCGTCTCTATCTGCTGTTGGGTCATATGGTATATACTGGAAGGGATTTCCATTCCGATCAGGAAAGCCATTATAAATGTTATGTAGATGAATATATTTGGGAGGGTTGGTTCCGAAATTATCTTTTTTAAATTTTACTCCTAAAGGTATGTGAAATTAGAATACAATACACTCCCGAGTATCCGACCTAATGTGGCGGAACAACAGGCCGGATAACAAAGTCGGATAGGCCGGAGTTCTACGAACATATTCCTGTGGCCACCAATACCAGAAGATAAGTGGTATAATAACAGTGAGTTTTAATACGAAAACGCACTATTATAATAAGTATTTTTTTCACTTCATATTGGGTAATAAATCCTCAATTTATATTAAGCCAAGTAGAATATGAACGCAGCTGCTGCCCGGTGAATCATAGAAGCAATTACCGATAACGTGTCAATTTAACATAGAAGGTTCTGTATTGGTAGTTTATATATGTTTATGCACTTCACATTTCTAGAATTTATTAAAGAAAAAGTAAGTTAAGGGATATAAACTGTTCACATTTTAAAATAAATTCTGAAATGCCTACTTAAATGCAGGAAAACACAAACAAAATTTATTTTTCGCTGATAAATGATTACATATATATGAAAAGATAACCCTAAGCTAAGAGTGAAAACTTGCAGTTTTTAGTATTTGAAAAACCTTATTGAGTTTTTAGAGAGATACAAGATATAATTTGGTATTTAATGGTGTGAATTTTGAGAATTCTAAGGGGTTTTAATATTTAGTTTGCATGGAAAAATCAAGTTTAAGAGATTTTAGCCTTGCCAGTTAGAGAGGCTGGACCTCACGGAAAAGGTTCCGAAAACAAGAGTTTATATAGATACTTCTCGTATTTACTTCAAATACGAGTTACTTGTATTGGAATAGTTTGCGTTTGTGACCGAATGAAATATAGAGGGTTAGGCACTGTAGTTGCGGTGTAATTGTTCGCCAAAATGACAATCCAAATTATCATTCCGGATGGTTATACTTGCAACGTTTCAGCTGATTGTCAACACAATTACAAATAATTTTGGTACTTGAATTTTACATAAAAAAATTCTTAAAACTTGCTTTAAATAATTATCTCAAAGAATAAAAATTTTTTTTCAATAGAAAATCTTGAAAAATTTAAATTTTTACTTGCTTAGATTCAAGTCTCCGTAAGCATAAAGAGAGATAACTTTAGGTGATTTCGTAAAATAAATTTACTTTATGCTTCAATGAAATATCACTTAAGCAGGAATAAATTTCTTATTCTTAAACAGTAACTCTTTTATGATCTTAACAATCAAAATATTCGAGAAATATTAAAATTATTAGGTGCTTGCATGTATTTTGATAATTTTTTCACTTTTAAAAGGCATTTATTGAGAAAAATTGGTACAATATATATCAAGAAAATATTTTCCATCATTTTCTACGACTTTTTCCCGTTTTTGTTCAATAAGTCTTGCAATTGATTATCTTCGAATTTCTTTTGGTCCTCCAGACCATTCTTTGTCATTGACATCGAAATCACCATTCTTAAATCGTTGAAACCAAAATCAACAATTGGGATACGACGGAGTAACATCACCATAAGTTTCTAAAAGTGTCTGATGGACTTCGGCAACAGATTAATTCAAATCAAACAAAAAAAAGCAATGAATGCAAATTAGAGTGTTCCATAATTGGAGTCTTTATACACTGAATGACTCAGTAATACTAAATGGAAAATTTTCAAAATGATAACAATAAAGTAATAGTAAATTGGTAAAACCGTTTATATAGATACTTCGCATGTTTACCAATAGATGTCGCTGATTAAAATTCATTCAAGCACCTAATAATATCAAGCCTTCCAAGATTCTCCTATAGTTCTGAGCACTCATTTGTTAAAACTGTGAGTGGTAGGCCCGGAGCCTTTTGATACGTTACATAAGTGCTATACATACTGAGAGCAGGATCTGTTTTCCCCCATCCGGTGATAATTGCTCTCCAACCTTGGAAATTCCAGCCGTATGGAGGTAAGCAAATGGGCAGAACATTTTCTTGGTATCTGACTGGACGATCTAGTCTTATCAAAGCTACATCGAAGCGGTCAGGGTGTGAAGGCGAAAAACGGAAATTCGGATGAAGCAATTTCTCGACGACGCGGAACTTCTGGGCAGGCAACAGTTGGTAACGTTGATCATGGATATCATACGCGCCCAATACCACAACGATATCATGAAGCAAAGCCCTGCAAAAAGATTACCAGATGTATAGAAATACTAAAACTAAAAAGTCATCATTAGAAATAATTTCAAGACTATAAATTTCTATCAATGAAAGTTGTTATTGAAAAATTATTTTAAAACAAATAAAATGACCGAGCAATTAGAAAGGGCTTTTCTCTGTTACACGTGATTAAAAATAGGATTTGTCCCTTCCAACTATCAAATGGGTGACTTGTTCTTGTATTATTTCATTATCAATAAATTAATTCATCTTGTGTGATTAATAAAATATAGGAGTAAAATCGTCTATTGCTTTTCAACGGATTCTAAACTCTCCGCGCTTTTGTGCATGCGTTAGAATGGGTTTAATTCATCATTCGGTTAAATAAGGGTGAAAGGAATGGAAGCAGGAGATGTTTATATTTAACAATAAAGTAAACTCGAATTACTCGCCGACTGAATTAAAATAAAATAATACGTTAAGAAACGACTCGATACTCGCATACACGTGAAAAAAATTGGAATGAAAAAGTATTTAATTGGGAGGAAATCAAGGCCAAAGAGTGACGAAGGATTCCGGAAATGCGCTCATCCTTCCGCGTCTCACGCCTTAGTGAGATAGAATAGTCGAAAAGTGGTCGTTTCGGAATACTGAAACGAACTGTACAGGAGAAGAACAAGTAACATTAAAGTGGGATTCTTAATAATGTGAACTGTAAAAAACTTTTTTTTTTGTAAAATACGTTTCAATCGAATTAATACACTTGAAATATATAAATCTATAAAAATTTGGAATGGTATAATAAACACATGTTTTACCTGTAAACGCAATGAGCAGCTGTTACAACATAATTATGATTCAGCAGAACTCCACCGCATTGCTGCTGAGTAATTTTTATGTGAGCCTAAATAAAATTGAATGTATAGAATTTGCTGAACAGTAATTCATATGAATATTTAATTTGTTAATGAAGCAAATAATAATAAAAACACTAACAAGACAAAATAACTTTCTAGTATTTTGTTTTTATTTGAACATGAAACCAGAAATTATGCAATAAATTTCTTGTCTTAAAATTCATATTGATTTTTGTGAAAAATCTCAATACATTGAGATTTTAATTATAATAATTGAGATAATCTCAGATACATTTGAATGAAACTAAAAATTTTTTTTACCTGCCATGGAAATTCTCCAAACTCAGCAGCATTCCCTCCAACAATTCGGCTTGTAGGTTTGTAGACTCTTTGACCACATACAGCTTTCATTTAATAAAAAAAAAGATGTGAGAGACAAAGAAAAAATAAGATAAAAAATATTTAAGATCAATACTTCTGAGTTTCTGGACCAGAGTAGAGAATTCTCTAGACTACAGACATGTTAAACTAAATAGTAAAATATCTATCCATTTTATTGTAAGATGATTAAATTGAGTGGTTAAAGTTATACTAAAGGATCAAATATTTTGAAGAGTTTTAATCATCTTCAAAATATTTCAGTAATCATTTCAACAGATATTTTAATTTTAAGCTTTGTATAAACATATTTTTTAGTGGACATATAAAAATATTATCTGTTTTTTGGGTTTCGAATTTTGATAAAATAATCTAAATTTATATCTGGCTAATTTTGAAATTTTCACATGAAACTTTCAACGGAATTTTTTCAGTGCGTCTGAAATTCAGATTATTTTCTAGAAATTTTCTTGACTATATGATATTATCTCGAAATTAATTTCAAAAACTTTAGCCGCTACAATTATTGAAAGTTTAAATCACCTACAAAGCTTTAACAATTAACTTTTTATAATTTCACCAATTCTGCCCATTCAGTTTTCCTTTTAAACTAGAAAGAATTAGGTACTTGAATGTGTTTTGATCATTTTTTCTTTGTAAGAAGGCATTTATTGAGAAAAATCGGTACACTATATATCAGTCAAAATATTTTCTTCATTTTCTACAACTTTTTCCCATTTTCGTCCAATAAGTCTTGCAATTTATTGTCTTCGAATTTTTTGGTCCATTTATGGATTCATTTATAGATTTCTCCTGTAAGAAGAATTCATTTCAAATGATAAATTTGTAATCGAAATTAGTATATACCTCTTTGTCTATCCTTACAAGAAGCTTTCATGCCAGTTCTTAGCTTACAAATTTTTCAATCGCTATTTTCTATCGGAGGAAATCTTTTTGTAATTAAATACAAATATTAATATCCTATAATCATTTCTTAGCTGTAATTTAAAAATTGGGCAGTAAAAAAGTATTTTATGTAATTATTATAAAGCCTGACGGAGGCTCAGTGGCCACTACATTTATGTTGATGGACTTGCCGCATAATGCCGATCCTATAATAGCAAATATTCGAACTGCACCTTCTGTTCGATTCGAGATATTTTTTTTTCTTTTTACTACAAAATTAAAAAAATTGATCTGAAATTTCACTTTTCCATAATATATTTTGAAGATTTCCCACAAAATTGAAGAATAATTTGAATAAGCTATATAATTGATTCCCGGATTCTAATTAATCAATATTTTCTCTTTCAAAATTGCTTCACCTGGGAAGTTTATTATTACCAAAGGAATTTACGTTTTTGTTTCTGGGTCTGTATGAATGAATTATCCCACAAATTTATCTTTCATCTAATTACCCTATAAATTTCAAAGCATGAGCTTTCTGGAATTCATGTACAATTAAAAAGATAATTTACCAAAAGTAAAACGCCGTTATTAATATGTCGATCGAAACCTCGGTTTCATTGCATTATTAAAAAGCATATGCTGGTCAAAGGATGCAGGTGCAGAGATCATCATGTTAATTTAGATCGTCAAGTAAAGAGTTAAATCATATATTCATATTTAAATCAATATGCTGATATATCAATATATAACTTAATAATTGTACTATGTATTAAATTGTGTGATGAATACTGACCTTTATCTTTGCTAAGTACCCTCTGGTCTAAGGAGTCTGGTAAGTGTGCGTAAGTTTTCAAGCTATTAGACTGAACTTTCGTCGGAGATCGTCTTACATGGTTACTTTGGGTAACACAGCAAGTAGACAGAAGACTTCCAGGACAAGAACCAACGGACGAACCTCCAATCAAACCGCAAAAGAGAAAAAATGTACACTGGTGTCGTCCGCCATCATAATAGCATGTGTTTGAATCATCTTCTGAAAGTAGTTGAAATTACTTTAATATTTATCATGTGTCTCTATTTCTTTCTATGTTAATAAAATAAATATTTGATAATTTAAAAATCATTGTATTATAATCATGGAATCAATCAAGATGGTAATTAATTTAATTCCTTTTTGTATAAAAAGGAATAATGTTTTCATTTGGGTGTCACCTGATAGCTTATTTACGGATGTGTGTACGGATTATAGGAAAATGTGTCATTTTCTGAAAAAAATTCCCAAATGGAATTAAATGCAAACGCATAAAAAACCCCCCAGTAAAATACAATTTTTTTTTTTTTTTACTATCTATCAAAGTCGTGAAGAAACAAAAACAAAGAATATGAATAAACGCGTTGCTTATGTTTATATTCACTAAAGAATATTAACACAAGCAAAGAGTTAAAATTACTGAAGCAAAGAAAATCGAAACAACAGAGGAGGAAAATATCGAATATTAACCTGTTTTGTGGAGAAACTAGGAGAACAATGTCCTGAAATAAAATGCTTCGTTGTGGTCTTAAAGGAAATTCAGTTCTAATATTTTTTTACAGGAATATAATACTCAACACATATTAAAAAATATAATTTTAAAAATAATAAAAAATTAGGGTATATGGAATATGTGAACAAATGTTCAAATTAATACAAAAATCACAAATATTTATGTGGTATTTGCATCTTGCACGCTTCATATGAATCCGCATCTCACATAATTTTATTCAATTCTACCCTTTTGCAGCATCGCAAATTATCATAAATGTATTCAACGAAAATGTCACTAAGTTTTTGTTGTTTTGTAGCAATGTCATTGCTCTCGCTTTAATTTTTGTACAAAAGTTGAAGAAGCATATGGTTTGGGAAATTCAATAGATTGTGACTTATTCAAAGCTCTTTATACTCCCACATTTTTCTGTTTATTAATCATAATTTGTTTTTCGAACCTTTCCGTTCTTTAACCAGTCTTCCCTTTAAACGAATTTGCCGATCGTTTCGTAAATGAGAACAGCGAATTCAGAATTAAAATAATGGATTCAAAATGAACTATGCTTCTTCTGGCGTCATAGCGCAATGTAGCTACGAAGCTGTGATTGAGAGTGAAGCAGCGTTCACACGAGGCCAAATGTTGCGCGTAATTGAAGGCCACGCCTACCTCAGGAACATCACGTGACCCCAACGGGACAATGGCAAATGGCTGTGGCCTCCGGACAGCTATTTGCCATAGTCCCATTGCGCTTGAGATATGAAACTGAGTCCATATTTTGATGCTGAGGTATAACGTTAGTTTTTGATAAAAGTAGGGTGATTTGTTTAGTCGTAGTTATTTTTTTTCTTTGTTATCTCTTCACATGTAAAAATAAAAATTCTTAGGTAAGTTGCCTTTTTGATTGAAAAATGTTTAGAAATTGTAACATGGTCTGAAACTAGGATTACCTGCCAGAATTTAATTTGATGAATAAGGATGTTTTGTATAGAAATTGTTTGAAATAAGAAACAGAATGTAACAATATTCGCTTTCATGCGATTAATTAGTGTATTATAATTTCATTTCGCCTATAAATATTAAGATTATTTTGCTTTTGCTTATATGCGCATTTTGTTAAGATATAAATATCAGGCGGTTCATGCACGGGTTCGAAAACTCTGTCTGTAGATTATTAACCCTTTGCACTTGGAAAAGTAATTCGATGCATAATTATTTACCTAATACAACGACTTGTTTATTGCTTCGAAAGATAAATATATATAAATAAGATGCATTTCTCCGAAAATGAATTTATTTTCTTGTTACTCTGTAGGCCTCCATATCAATAAAAATCACTCAATAAATAAACGTCAAAAATGATACACCGTCTTGAATGACGGTGAGGGAACATCTAAATGCAAAGGGTTAATAAGAATGTTGTGTAGAATTAACTAGCAGTTAGTATTAAATGCACATGGTGAATCTGCATTAAATGAGTTTTTATAGCAATTATTTGAAAAATTGGAACAAACACGAGTTGGATTTACAGATCAAGAATTGCATTGCTGATATAGATCAACTTGAAATGGAAGTGATTTCCAGATAAGAAATATAAAGGAAAAAAATTGCATCCAATTCTCAGATAAATTTCTGATTGAAACCGATTTTTATATTTAAATTATATTTAAAACGAAAGAAGCTGAGATTATCGTGGTGGTTGTATCGAATGTTGAGACTAATGAAAATAATGACGAATAAAGAATAATGAAAAGAGTATTTGGTTGCCGAATTTAAAAATCGAGCCATTCTATGGAAGATAATGAAAATCTGAAGAAATTTTGGATTCAAGTCGAGGATTCAATTAGTGAAAATATAAATTTAATTAAAACGAGTAAATTTAGCCACTTCTGATTATTATTCTTGAAAGGTGTAGTGTTAAATTCTATATAAGAGTAAGATATTTTTGAAAGTAATTACGGTGCTGTTGTAAAGCTTTGAAAAGGTATGAACAAAAAGATATAATTTTTAATATGCATGTAAACAAATTATTAACCATGCGTCCTAAAAATCATGTTTTCCAATAAGGAAATTGCATCAGCTATGTGATTCTTTATATGTGCAAGTTCTTTTTTTAGTAATTGCGGATTTTTTTTTATTTCCATTTATATTAAAATTAATACCCGATAATTACGGATTATAATAAATAAAAATGATTGGAATTGTTTTTAAATTTTAAAAGATGAGGTAGAAAATAGGAAGAAAACTATTCTTTCGTCATCAGGGTGAGGCAAAAGAGCAGATCAAGCTGTCAAGATCAATATAAATATTTGGCGTCGAAAGATTTTTTTCGAAAAAGACGATAGACATAACTCTTTTCGACTTTCTGTTAAACCGAAAGTTAAAGGTGCTACGTTAGCATTAAATGCTTGAAACTCGAGAGATCAGGAGACATAACATTATTGCGTGTTCTGCGAGTAACGCTCGCCACTTAAGACTTAATAGCTCGAAGCGTATAGACTAAATCCTATTGAGGAAATAAAGAAAGGAAAATGAATAACTCGTTTGCAATTTTCTAATTTTACCAGTCCAAAGTTAACCGAAAATTTGATGCAATTTTTGCAAGGGAAAGTAATAGTTACTTGTTTGATAGTTCTAAAGAAAATGTAAACGGACACTGCTATTGCATTTGTTTCAGAGGATAATATGATCAAGATATTTATTAATTTACCGTTAAGGCAAATATAATGGGAAAAAGCAGAAATAAATTAAGTAGGAGTCTTAATAACAAGGGTAGTTTCCGCATTGGTTTCTAAAGAATTAAATTTAAAAGTTAATTAACTGAAAATGTACACTTTCAGCTCTACTAAAATCATAATAAAAAAGAAATAGAGTGCGCATTATTTTAAAAGGCCTTTAGGAACCAAAGATTGCCAACCAAAATCAAATATATGAACACTAATCGGAAAACCCAGATTCCAGCATAAAATCCTAGTCAGAGAAATAGCATACTATTAACTGATAAAAATAACGAACTTTCAGTTTCGATCTTGAGTGTTGTGTCTTTGACGGCTTCGGTCTGGACTGGCAACAAGTGATAAAATTTGGAAGTTAATTTTTAAATAAGTTTATTCCATCAGTTGCTTAGTTAACGCATTTACGGGCAATACGGTTATAGCAGTCAAATATTTGTCATGTACAAAAATAATAATGATGATTATACCAGTCAATAAAAAAAGCATAGAAAAACATATTTTTTAGTTGTCAAACCTATTAGGACAATTATTGCTCTACTTTGAAAGAAACGTCGCATTGAATTAGAAGATTAAAATACGACACTGCTCGTTCAACTCGCATTTTAAAACTGTCCGTGAATGTCTTAAGGTTGTTGATATTTGAAAGAAATACTAAATGTGCAGAATAAAAATATTTGATTTCCCTACTAAGAAAAGTAACTGTTATAAAAATTAGTTTTCGCCACACAACCTTTTTTAATGCAATTAAAAATGTTATATATGCATATTACATTTTATTTTTGTGCAAATTCTGGCTTTTATATTTATAACCAAAAGTGAATTATAAAAGTTTAAATTCGCAACTGTATCGTGCTGTCCGTTTGACCATCATGATGATTTATTTCTTTTAACCATTTTTTGGTTGGAGAGCTGAGTCAGAATGAGAAAGTCCATTATCTTTAGACATTTAACGCAGATTTAGACATATTCATTGAGGATTTTTTCTCTAAGAGAATTTGAAATCCATAGACATTATTTTGAGAAGTGAGTAATTTCAATGATATTTCAAATTTTCAGTGGCATTGTTTTACCGTTCAGAGTGTTAAAACTTATGGAACAGTTATACACGCAAGATTTATTGAGAAAAATAAATTTCAAAAGTTATTTGTAATGCATAAACCTAGAATTTTCCACTAAGTGATCATAAACGCAAAACATGTCTTGCAAATACCTAATTGTAGCATTTTACAAGCGTTTCATTATACCGATACCACCATTACACTTCACTGGATAAAAGGAAATCCAGACAAGTGGAACTCTTTCGTGTGCAACAGATTTATAGAAATTCACGTTAAAACTGAAACTTCTTTATGAACTATGTCGCGGTGAAGAAAGCCCTTTAGATATCTAAACACTTGTCGAAAATCTTCAAAATTGAAAGAAAATCGAGTCTGGTTTCATGTGCCCAGTTGGATATGTATTTAGTGGAGTTTTAAAATAGTTTTAGTACTTTTTAGAAAGTTATATAATAAGTTTGCCACGCAACACTCTTTATTCTTGAGTTCATAGGGAACGGGAAAATGCTACTAAACTGTGCCTTAGGAACGCTGGATGACACTCAAGTTTTTGATTTGCTGAGCGTATGTGCAATTGGCTTTGGATAAAACTTGGTGGATTTGCATACTTATAGGAATGTTACCTGCCGCTATGTAAAAATATAAGTTCTTAAAGCCTGTGCAAGGTGAACTGTCTCTCTGATTGAAAAATGTTATTTAAATGTTTTTGAATCACAGAGAATATTTTGTAGTATAAATAGTTGAGAAGCTCATACAGTGTATACCAGTTGAAATCTGAGAGCATTCCGTAACTCCCGAATTTCTTCTATAATCAGTGTATGGTATATGGACATGAACTACAACAATTTGTAACACAACATTTCCATTAGATGAGAGAAAAGTATCTGATAGTGAAATGAACCATCAGATATAGGAACTAAAAGTTGTAGCGACTATGGCGGAGAAATTATGCTCTTTACAGCGACTAGACTCTGGTATAACAGCAAAAAATATAACTTCAGAGTTAGGAGTTGGGGAAAATACAGTGGGGGGCTAGTAAAAAAATTGGACAGAAATTGAAAAGTGGCGTTTTACACAAGTTAGTGGAAATTGAATAAAAGTAAGAAAACCCATTCACATTCTATGTGGCTTGAGATAAATGGAGGGCTTTGTGCTTAATAAGGAGTGAGAAAACACGTATTATAACAGCATGTTTTGGTATAAAAGCTTTGTATTATGGTATTGATGGGCAAAGAAACGAGTTCCTAGAAATTTGGCCTCTCCGGGTTTTTTGTTATCCTGCCTACCCTTCCGCCACATTAAGCCAGATACTCGGGAGTGTGCTGTACTTTAAAATCAAACAAATCGAATTATATTCTTAGTACAGGGCATACGTATTGTAAAGTATATTGTATAGATAATAAATGATAGGTAGATATACAAAGAAAAAATTTCTCCCAATCGTGACAGCCCTATAAAGTGTGATATCTAGTATGTGAATATCACTACATGATTTGAAGGTCTGATTCGTTTACAACGGACAAAACAAGGAAGGAGACAGAAATGGGGTAGATGATACCAGAGCCCGAAGTGTTAACTAAATTTTCATAACTTTAAATACGAAAGCAAAATTTCAAATATATTTGGTGAAAAAGAGAACGGTGAACTTTCATCTACAAAGTAGTAAATACAGGCTTATTCCATCAATGAAAATGCTTTTTATTAAGAAATAAATTTAAATATGATTTGTTTATTGACTTACTAAAGGCCTTCAGTTTGAATTTTTAAAAAATTACACAATCACCCACCTCTTTTAATAGATATTCCAAAAAAGGTGTCGCAAGGATGGAGAATGGAGAGTATGACAACAAGTAAGCATGTTACTAGACGCCATTTTGCATCGAGCATCGCATTGAATAACTCTCAGTATCTCTGAAAATAAATAAAAAACATTGTTTCAAGATCTAAAATAGTACAAACTCGGGTTTAAAATAATACATTCAAAAACTGAATGCTTTGAGGAGAAATGAGTATAAAATTTGTCGGGTTAAGAACTTAAAATTATCCTCTTCCTCCTGCTATCAGAAAAATTTATTTAAATAAATTATTTCCTGGAATAGCATTTTTTTTTTTTGTTTAAACAAATTTCTTTTTAGGAAAAAATCATGATTAAGCAGATTGCGAACTTCTCGAGAGATTTAGTTCAAAATTTCACAATTTTGATGATATAGCCTTATGCATTATTTTATTTGTCTAGCTTATTGGATTCTTGGGTTATCGAAGGAGAGGACAGACTTACTGTTGACGGATTTCCTCTAATATTTGATAAAAAATCTACAATTTTCCTCCTTTCAACCCTTTGGGTGCATATTTTTCTTTTTTTTACATTTGAAGAACAATTTTTTAGACACTTAAAAGCAGCAGATTCTATGCAAAAATTCATTTATTTCGTATTATTCATGATATTGAGATAACTTGGAGTATTTAGTATTAAAAAAAATTAAAACATAAACTCAAAAAATGCATTACGTTCTGATACGTTCAATGTACCTAACGGGTTAACTCAGCATAGACAGATATAATTCTAAGGGCCGGGATAGCCTGTTTGCTAGAGCGTTGGATTCGCGTCCCTTAGATTGCGAGTTCGAACCCCGCCGTCCGAAGATTCCCCGTGTGCTTGGTGGGTGACGCGGGTATAAATCTATCGTGGTCACAAAGTCCTCCATGTCGAGAGTAATACCACTGGGGGTACTGGATCAGAGGTGATCGTTCTCCGATTCAGGTCTAAATTACGATCTATGGATGAGTGAATGAAGTCCGCCCCGTAAAAAGAAGGGAAAAGGGTTGTGACGTGTGTGTAGCTAAGTCGTTCTCTTGGCCCTAGATGGCGCTACTATAGAAACAAGAGGCTCTCCCCCTCAGGCTTAAATTGGCTGTCTTCGAACAGCGGGCTTGTCCATGGCAAGTGCCATAAGAAACAACAACAACAGATATAATTCTAAATATATAATATAGAACTCATTGGGTGAATAGATTGTTGCCAATATAATGAAAACAAATTAAAAAAGGAAAACAAAATGCTTTTGATAATTTATCTTATTAATATTTTCCATTATAGGTAATGGTTAAGAATCTGATTCGTATAGAGCGTCTATTATTCTGAAATCTATCTTGAATCTTTTTACCTTCATCACGTTTAAAAGCTAAAATTTACTGGAGGTGAGTAGGGACGATTGCTTGTAATAAATTCTTCCTATTCAACAAGAGAATTACGATAAGTTTTCAGACTAACTGATAAGTTAGAATTCACAACTAAACTTTGAAGTTCAATTCTGAATTCACCTTCATTATACTTGTTCCATCCAAAAACATAATCACTTTTTTTTTTTTTTTTTTTTTTTTTTTTTTACCGAGCCTATTTTTTGGCAATAGGGGATATGAAAACTTTACCCTCAGAAGTCTTAGGATAATGGGAGCTCATGTGTTTATTCTTAGAAATAAACAATATATTTCCTTACATTTTAAATTTTTATAGTTAATTCAATTTTCATTCATTTTGTTGTACTCTCGAGCTTAGATATTTATTCCAAACCATGATCAGTATTAGAATTTCAAGAAGTTACATATATTTAGTAAGCCTTTCCATCATCGCAGACAGTAAATGACCCCGCTGTCGTGTGAGTTATTAATTGTAATAAATTCAATTTATCCTTAAGCTTGAAATGAATTATTTTCTAACAAATTTAAATTTTTTTTTTATTTTAGTTATATTAACATTCCATTTTTAAAGCAACACTAGGGCTATTTTGGAACGGACCTCATAATTTTGAACCGCGGTCAGATGACGAGGGCGATACCTGAGCTGGCACCCGTCTCCAAACTTCCACAGCACGCCAGCAGAAGGACGTTTGGCCCCAACGAATTTAGCGTGCACCAAACCTACTTACACGACGATTCTTCGGTGGAATCAGGTCTCGAGCCTGAAACCCTCCGGTTCCGAAACCGAAATCTTACCAGCAGGCCCAATTCAAATTTTAAAAAAGTACTTCAGCTTTTAAGCTGTATGGACTTCGTTTTTTAGAATTTTGATTTTTGTCATTTTAACTGTTTGACGTAGAGCTGACAAAATCAAAACAAAAACTTTCTCATCTATATTTCGTCAAAATCTCCTTCTCGAGCATAAATATAAGCTCTGAATGCTTTCCCATAGTCTATTTCTTTTTGTCTTTGGTGCCGAAAGGGTACTATGCTAGCTCTTTGACATGATCGAAGTAAACAATTTAAAAGATGCCTTTTAATGAAGTAAAAGTGCAAAGATGGATGATTTAAAGACACTTATTTCCTGCTAATTTGTTGAAAACATACATATATTTACTCGAGGAAGTGTAAAAAATGTGGAAATTTTATCAAAATCCCAAAGTTTTCTATTCTTTGAATGCAAGAAAGTGAAAAAAAATGATAAATTAAATAAAGTGGCTATCAAAATAGAGCGATTCAAGCAATATATTAAATATATTTTTCATCTATAAAACTTGCAATTTGAATAAAATGTAAAAAGAAATCATGTGTAAACGCAAATTTATTTTGTGAACATATAAATTTTATTTCAAAGCCAACAATCTTATTACCAAAATAGAGTTCTTGTCCTTTAGCTAATGGGAAAAATTCTTGCCTAATACAGAAGCTTCATGCGCAAAATATTATAAAAGTAATAATAAAATTAAAATAACATGTTTACCCTTATAGAGAACTCGAATAAAGTCGTTGCTGCTCGTCTTGCCAAAACAAGGCAGTATTGGATTTTACCATTTGTTTAAAGATGTTAAATGGTGTCAAGCTTTAAAGTAACAATGTCCTTTGTCCTTTCTTCGCAGCTCAGTGATGGAAATTACCATCAAACAAAAAGCTGATTGCTTAGATTTATTTGAATTAGGAAAGAAACACATTGATTAGTTTTTCGAAACAATCAGATTGGAAGAATGTCAAATGGGACATACAAATAAAGACAGGGAAACTATTAACAGAAGCATTTTTTAATGAATTGTTGAAATGTTTTGTTAATTCCTTACATTTTGATAAGGATAATCTGAAAATCCTTTTGGATTTATCCGTATGGATTTCAAGGAATAAATGCATATTTTTCAATAAATGAAGTATCCATTTCTTAGTGACAAAAGATAAATAATTTTAAAATTAGATTAAGGGATTAAAAAGAACATTGAGATTCTGCTCTTTCTTTCCGTTTATTCGTATTAGAGAAAGAAATGGAAATTCTTATCTAAACATTTTTTTTGCTAAAAATAAAGTAAAAATAAGATACTGAAAAGAGTATTTGTATTAATTGCATATTTTAAATACATTTTCTATTTTTTAATCAAAAAACAGAAACGGTAAAATTTTCGTTTTGAAATAAAAGACTGAGAGTACTTGAAATATATGCAATTAATACAAATACTCTTTTCAGTATGTGTTATTTTTATTTTATTATTATCAAAAATATTTTTCAATAATAATTTCCATTTTTTTTCCTACTGCGAATTAAAAAAAAAAATACAAAACTCAATGTTTTGATAAAATAATTCTTGAAATATTAATTTTTTAGTAATTATTTTTCAATGCCATTTATAATCGGTAGTTACTAGCAGAATTTGTAAACCTGAAAAATACTGTTCCATTATAGCGCTGAAGTCTGAAGTAATCAATCTTTGTTAAGCTTTCAAAGATCCTAGGTTCTTCTAAAATAAAGAACTGAAATCAACTTTTTAAAACACTTATTAGAATGTTTAGTAAACAGGATATCAAAATTCTGGTTTGTTTAATTTTATTGAAAACTTGCTACTGTAATTTTTAGTAACTTTTTCCGTTGTGACATATGTAAGTTAGAAATATACATGTAATACCTGGGATATTAATATCGTAAACATACGTTATAACTTCCATCGCTACAAGTGATAGTTTAGCATGTGCTATCTGATAAAAAAAATATAACTGAGAATGGATGGAGGGTAAGTGATCTATATAAACAGGAATAAGAACTAATTGTCAGTTGGAGAATACGTGTATCTCCTTTATTGATAAAACTGTTCTCCAGGGGAATAAATGTTCTCCTCTGAGTAATGTCATATATGAAATTGACAGACATCAACAAAGTTTAGATCGCAACTCATAGAATTAGGGTTAGATTTCTTGCTGCTTCTGTGACAGTATAAACAATTAATTTAGTATGTAAAGTATTAGATTAATAACACTGATTTTAATCAAATCCGAAAAATTTGATCACTGTGTATTTGAACTATAATAGAAATTCGAGCTATAGCCAACTTTTTGTTGTTTTCAAGCTAGCTATCTTTTTACTATGCTATTACGTTTGAAGTATATGCATATCAATCAGAATAAGCATTTGTATCATCTAATAGCTTGGCATCTTTTTACTAAACGAACTCCGGAATTTCAATATACTATATAAAAATGAAATCTTTTGAATAAAATGAAATTGTTAAAAAGTGTTGTGGTTCTGATTTATGATGAAATATTATTGTTAGGATGAATAATGCTTGAATAGATATGACCGTCCAGAAATCGCACGAATATGAGTCCAATTGTTAAATTCATTGGGGAGACAAAACAAATTCTAAATGACACACATATTATTAACCGGAAACGTAAGGAAATGTAATGCTTCAATGAACGAATCGAACATCCATTTTATACTCCACAATTAACAAAGGATTAAAACACTCGCCCATTTTATGTTTTCAAATAGAAAGGGCTTTATATCAGTTTCAGTGAAAGAAGTATTCAGTTGAATCCAATAAAAATTAGAGGAAATCCTGCACGCTTCAGAGATGGGTTTGTACACAATAACAGTTTATGGACAACCTCCATATAAACGATGCAGTAAAACTAGTGGAATTGATTCAGTCCATTTCGTGGATGTGTCTCGTCCGAGATTTTGTTTTTAAAAAAAAACAATAAAACCGCTCGATTATTTCATTATTGGATAAGGAGTTGTTCTGCTCTTTTGGATACTTAGCAAAGAAAACAAATTACTTTCAAATTGTCGTCCCTGATTCGTCGTCATGATTGAAGGTAAACGGAAGCGTGAGATCCACTGATAAATTAATGCACGCGCAATGGTTTTGGCAAAAATGTCGGTAATGGGAACTGATTCAGGCCATCGTGTGAAACGATCTATACAGGTGAGTAAGAATTCTCAGTTGTTGGAAGATTTCGAAGTTGTTTGAACGAGATCAAAATGTACATGACTAAATCTTGCTGAAGGCAGGTGGAAAGATTTAAGAGGACTATTGGTGTGTCTGATTACCTTGCATCTTTGGAAATTTAGACATGAACGAATCCAGGTCGAAATGTCTTTTTGTATATATGTCTCTTTTGGTCATACGAATTTCTCCGAAATTAGACGTTTGGTTGCACGGATACCAAGATGGGTGAGGTTGTGCAAAGATTGGAAAATTAACTTTCTGAAATTTGTTGGCACTTAAGATTTGCTTATATTCTTCCTGACATCAATGAAGTAGTGAATGTTTCAGTGAAGTAGGAGCAATCGAGAGAGGTTTCAAAACAAGTGACAGTTCATTCTTTGATAAAAGTGTCTGGAGTTCTTCATCGAAAGCTTGTGGATTCGCCAAAGCAGAAAAGTCCATTTATGGTAAATGCATGTCGATAATTCGGGACAATGTGTCCACAACATTTTTTTAAAACCGATGTGTCTAATATCAGTGCTGAACTGAAATATGAAGTATAGATATCTTAGCTATCTTGGAGGAGAATAATCTGATTTTTTTACTAAAAACAAATGTTAGAGGTCGATGTTTAATAAATATTATGCAATTTTGACCTCCAAGTATCGGAATATAATGTTTTATGGTTGCATATATATCCCTATCATACGTATTATATTTAAGTTCTGAAGGTGAAAGTTTCCGTTAATAAAATGCAAGTGAATTTTGAACATCGGATGTAGTAGTAAGAAGGATGATACCAATAGCTAAATCAGAAGCTCGACCATAACGGATAATTGCTGATTAGGTGCATAAAAATCAGAGTAGTTGTTTTAGCAATGTCAGCTTTGCATTTCTCGAAAGACTTCAAAAGACGTGTGTCCAGGAAACAGGTCGCTTGTCGTTCTTTTTTGAATTTTTCAAAAGTTCCTGTAAACTAGCTTGTGTCTGTGAGGCATTAGGCAAGAACTGACGGTAAAAATGAAACATTTCCAAAAAACACTTAAACGCTCCGCTATTTCCCATATTATATGTATTCCCGACATTATATGTATTAATAGACAAATCGGGCATAATACTGGAACTGTTACAAATAACTTATTTTTTTAAGAAACATCTAGTCATTATAGGCGCAGTTTTGCATAAAGATGACCATTTCGCAGCCATAGAAAAACCAAGGGGAAAATGACAGGTCAAAAAAGTAAACATTCAAATTAGAAAATAAATATAATTCAGTTTCTGAAAATACACTTTTATGTGTATTTTTTATTTTAATTATTTTCTTCTTTTCGGTTCTAAATTCATTACTCATTATTACAGAAGTGAAGAAATTAAAAATTGATTTTTTCTCAAATTCACCACCAGCTGGAGTCTCATTTATGAAATCAAAATTAATTGGCTGATTATTTAGCTTTGCGACTATTAATATAACGTATTTTCATAGAGAACTACAAGAGTAAATATTTTTAAAATTCTAGCAGAATCTGAAATACTATGTCAGATAAACCATAATTCACAACTTATTTTAAATATAACAGCAAGTTTACAAGAACTTTTTGAAACATAAATTGTTTGCAGAAAGCAATATTACAATCTCCCTCCCCCTTTTTTAATAAAATAATGTATTTTGTGAAGAATTCCCCCTTATTTCTTTTAAAAAAAAGAAACTTTTTTTTCAGGTCATTAGTAAATATTCGAGATCAATTACATTCTTTTTAGTGATTCATACTGAATGTTTTGCACCGTAGACATTCAGTACGTAGACGGACTTATTATCACCATTATTCACTTAAGCTTAGACTGCATGCTTGAACGCGAACAAAAATGTTGCATCTATTTTAAGTAGCTAAGACAGACTGCGTATTTAAATACACCGCCTTTACTTCCAAATGAATGCGATAAGCTCGAACTATTCCGTTAACATTAAGAAATAGCAAGAAAATGAAACCCTCCCGCAATATTAACAGATGAGACATGTGCCATTCTGTTAGAAAATTATCTGTTAAAGTAAACAAGTGGATTAATTAAGTTAATCGGTTGCTTTATCACAATAACTGCTTCCTTATTTTAACATTCTGACAAGGAAAAGAAATAAGGTTAACTCTGTCAATCAGATGCGAGTGCAATTTTTTTTTAAAGATTAGAGAAAAAAAATAAAAAAAATGTCTAATTGCGAGATTTCACGAAACATTTTAACTGTAAGAAAAATTATAAAAAATGAATAACTTGCATAAATTTTTGTAAAAAATGCCAAAAATAAATTGTTACATTAAGGCAGAGTTGCAATATTTTCTACAATTTAATGCGCAAGTTGTAATGGGAGACAAATCTTATTACTTTTTTTAGTTGAAGCATCTAAATATTTTAATTGTTTAGTCGGAAGTTTAAAAAAATTATTTTATATGTAATTCCATTTTAGTAAATTAAGACAGATGAAAAGAATTCTCATTTAATAAAGAAAAATTCTATTTTAATTCGTTCTAAAAATTTTTTTAATTTCTTTTTTGGAATAATACTTGAATTTAGTAAAAATGGAAGACATGATTAGAAAGAGGTTTGCATTTAGCAGTTTTTGTTCTAGTGTGGCAATGTAGTACTGACAGAGCGATTTAATGACTAGTTGCAAAAATAAATAATGTATGAAAGTGTAACACGAACATCATACCATTTGAAAAAAATTAAAATAGAATTCCTCTTAATGATAAATATGTCGCATGGTCCATTTTCAGTACTTTCTACTTCAATCACAGAATTTCAAGTACATCATGTGTAATTTTATTATTATTATTATTATTCTACATAAAATGAAAAAGAAATTACAGCTAATAAACCGGTTCAAGAATTGTCTCCAAATTTCATAATTAGACTTTTAAAAATACTAATATAATGTATTGAAACATCAAAAATATGTCGCTTATGAATTAATAAATGATATTACATAAACGTTTTATGATAAATATACATGTACGTTTACAATATATAAAAAAAGAAATATCTGTTTCGTTTATGAATTATTTTATTTCAAATTTATTATTGACTTATAATCTAAATATACAGAATTAAGAGCGTTTTTTTTTTCGTTAAGAAATAAAATATTATTTCAAAAATCAAAATCTTTCATATAGTGCTATCTATTAAATACAAACGTTTGTTCCGGTTTGCTATAATTACGATATTTTTCTTATGTGAAATATTAACTTGCAATCCGTCTTCATCAAGAATCCTTTTTGTGGTACTAACCCTATGGGGAACACCTAAAAATATGGGAATGAGAAACTTCTAGTATAGTAGTTGATTCTCGCTTCTCTGGTTAAAGTAGTAATGATATGAGGTCGTGGTCGGCAGTGGCTGTTATGACTCAATCTTTGCTCCCATATCAGTGCTGTCATGACGATACTTGTCATTCAAAGCATTCCGTATACATTATTACAGGTCTGGAGAAGAATCATCGCACCTTCTAACTGAAGAGTAGGTAGTGGGTCTATTTTTAGCTCACTGCAGATCCCTGTTGGGTGTCGTGATGTTACGGTCATTTAGATTATTCTACACGTTACGGTAGACGGGAGAAGCTGGTTATGGTTATAGTACTTGCACTTTCAAGCTCTCCTGATATCTGTAAGATGTTTTTCAGACATTTTTACAGGTAGAGGGATTTGCCTTTATCTCTCGTACTAAAGTTTTCGCATTTATATCGGTAAGTCATCTTGGAATTCCTGTTCTCTAAAAATTCTTAATCTGTTTGCATTGTTTTATTTGTTAATGATTTTTTATGACTGTTAAGTAGTCTCTTTGAACAGTTTCTCCTATTTCAAGTTGCAATTTTTCTTTGACCTTGAAAGGCATCAGTGTTTCCTCATGTCTAGCTATATTTATTTACCTATGATAAATTCTTACTTTTATTCTCCCAAAAAATGACAAGAATTAATACAAGAACAAAATCACATTTAGAAATTGGCTTACTTTAAGATGCAGTCGGGAAAAAAGTGATGTCATGTGCTAAATTATAAAAATAAATTTGGAGGGAAAACTTGTGTTTATTTTTTATACATTCAAATGGATGTGTAAGTAAATTATTTCTTTCTGTGATTACAGTTTAATATTTACAAACAGTTGAGCTCTGTATTAACAATTACTTAATTGTGCAATGTTACTTTATATTACATGTTTCACGTTTAATAAATGTTTCATATTATAAAAAATAAGTGTTAACTTTCTTTTACTCTCATTGTAAATTTTTCTCAAAAGTAAGTTTCCAGTATCAGGGAAATGTATTGAATTGCTAAATATGCACCCTGTTTGGAAACAAAATTAAGTTATTTAGAAAAAGTTATTACGAAACATGGTCAGATAACGAGGGCGATGCTTGAGCTGGTATTTTTGTTTCAAAAACTTCAATACGTGAAAATGCTGTAACTTATCCAAATTTACTTATTGAGAAAGGGAAATTTGCTACTTTTTAAAACACCATTCAGGTCATTTAAGAATTCTGTGACTAAGTGAGTTAGTTTCCTCTGAACAAAAATAAATAATAAAAATAAAATAAAAAATAAATATTAAATGCTAACCTGTTTTTTTTTTCAAAAATATATTATTCAAATACTACCTTTAATATTTAATCAAAAGATAGTTTTTATGCATTTAAAAGAAAGTGCTCTTTATCTTAGCACAATGCCCTTCTATATCTTTTCCAAGACAATGACATCGCACTCCAGTCACAACCATTAATTCCACATAAAAGGTTCTTTACGGAGCATAAAAGCAGCAGTAAAAAAAATCGCATATCTTAAATTTTCGATTGTATGCTATTGAAACTAGGTATTAAGAAAAAGAACGGAAGTTTACAACTTCCGCTTTTAGTGAGAAACAAAATGAATGATGTCTTTTGTTAAAGTAAGCTCATTCGAATGACACGAGATATCCCATTTCGATTGGCACTTTCTGTATCGAAGCCATTCTAAACAATTAAGTGGAGTCAAACCAACAAAGAGATCTCAGGCCTTTGTTATCAATGAATTCCAGGGTTCAAAAGAATTCGAATACGGCTCAAGAAGGTGATATTCTAGAACAAAGAACATTGTTTCTCATCCTGGACCTTTTTTGGAATCTTGCCTCATCAATATGGGGGTTGTCACTGAATACCGTGGGTAAGGACCAGGTGACCAGAACCGGATGTCGGTCGAGCAGACCATGTCGCAAATCTTGGGTAATCTCATTGCTCTTCCTGATCTAAGGTAGGAAAAAAAAACACATCATTCCTACTAACCTAGATCTTCAAAATCAAAGTGTTTTCCCTGTGCAAACATGCAGTTTTCTTTATTTTTTCAAAATCGCCATAATAGAGGCAGATGTTAACAATGAATAAAAATTTTTAAATTCGTCTTCTACAGGAAAGAATTTTATTAAATAAAGTTCTGCGATGCAACTTTTTGCATTATTTCGCAGAATTTTATAAATTTACTTTTAATAATCTACTTCAGGGTGGGCAGACTTTTTCGGCGTACAGGCTGCTTCTGATTTTTTCCCGGTGTTCCGGTCCACTCAGTGGCGTAAATCTACAATATTTATTATGACTTAATAATAAATACGAAAAATGTACTTACCTACATAACTACAAACATAATAATAATTGCCACAAATAAAATATCAAATAATACATATAATATCAAAAAATTCAAAATTCATTAGAAAATAAATCATTTTCATCTAAAGTTAGTTCTTGTAGTAATAGTGAGTAGAAGACTTCGGCTACATACTGTCCGCCAATATCTCGGTATATAATTATTAACTGCTAATCATGCACTGGATTCTAAGTGGTCGTCTGTGAGACGGGAGCGATATGTTGTCTTAATTATATTCACCATTGAGAATACATATTCACACAGGTAAGTAGAACCAAAGAGCGATGTTAATTTATATTAAAATTAGGATCCACCCATTAAATACCAAAAGTTATTCTTAGGTTCTGAAGATGGCTACATAGGTGTCCTACATAGGACGAAGTTTATCTCCTTCAAAATTGTCATTTTGAAGGAGATAAACTTCGTATTTTTTTAATGTCTTGAGGAAAATGATGTTCTATAAATGTTTCTTTTCGTATGCGCGTCTTGGCTCTTAGTAAAGACGGTCACCCCAAAATGCCTTGGATGGACCACCGGTCGATCGCGATTGAGTTAATGCCCATCCCTGATCTACAATATGCATGATTATTGTAGAAAGGCATTATGATCAGAGAAGTGACTTACATTAAAATTAAAGGAATAGAAAATGTGTACATTATTATGAATGATTTTTATTATTATAAAGATTTTTAGTGTTTCATTCCAACTAGTTAAAATTTGAGTCCATTGATAATTCGCATCAAAATAGCTAAATACTTGATTTTTTGAATCTTAAATTTGTGGTTACGCTATAAATATATATTGTGCTAAAATGTGATATAAGATAATTATCAAACTGATGAACATAAATAAATTCCAACTCTTACTTAAAGTAAATATAAAATATCTGATATATCAATCCCTCATCAAAAGTAATAAACAAGAATTTTAAAAATTAGTATTTCTAGTATTTTTACAAATACGGAAATTTTTGTAGTTATGAAGTACAAAAATTTCATACAACCCTGTTAAGATATTTTTATAAATGTTCATTATTTTTATAAATATGCAGCTATTTATAAGTATTTACTTTTTAATTTTGCTATTATCATGAATTGTGACACATCGTACCTGCTTTAGTATTCGATGATAATAAAACTGAAACGTGATAACGCAATCAGTCTGTTTCATTCTATTTCAAAAGATAAAAAACATTTCATAAGAATTTAATTAAAAAATTCCACCCATTTTCTCGAACAGGAATCTGTTGTATTTGAGTTTCTATTTTTGAAATATAATGTGTAAAAATGCAGTTTAATTGTGCAAAAATGGCCGACAATTGAAAAAGCCAATTGTATTATTTTTAACACTTAAGAAATTCTACTACCGTAAATTGCTAAAATATTTTTTTTAAATGGCAAACTGACAGGTAATATAATTTAATAAAATGGGATGATAAAAAAATTTAATTATTAAAGAAAGATAGTAAATTGTTTTCTTTCAGTAAATGATGAATTTAATTTGCTGAAATAATTTTGCAAGATTTCTAACAATGCTTATTCTTTAATTTAAATATGATTTGATTAATAAAAACCGTAATTAAATATAAAGATTTTGACTGAAATCGCAAAGTTCGAATTAAAACAGTTCGAGTATAATGAAATCAACTCAAAAGATTTATCAAATAAACCCCAAATACTTAACTTTGAAATCCACTGTGAATATTATAAGAGGGAAAAAGACTTGATATTATAGCTCAACTTAAGATGCTGCGCAGTAACATGCGAAATTAAGTTTGTCACGTGTTTTTGACATCACGTGAATTCATTCTATTATAACATTCATTAATCGAAATATATAATAGAATAAAGGACAATAAAACAACAATCACCTTCATATTGAGACACGGAAAAAATATAACGTTTTTAAGTCAAAATCTATGGTGAATTCAAGTCAGCGGAACTTGTTTATTGAAACAATAAAAAAAAAAGTCTTGATTAATCAAAGAACTGCGAGTGTGACCCAATATAATTCTTCATTTGGTATAACATCCTCTTCACTTGTTTAGTTAGATATTTTTAAACCCATCGGAAAACAGGTCGCTTTTAAATGACCTATTTACACTTCTAATGAAAAATATGGCAATAAAACGTGGTCGCCTCAGGAAGTCTTGCTTGAGACTTCCTGATAGAGGGAACTTTCTTTCTGATGAATGCATTGAAAACAAAATTCCGGAATTCCGAGTCTAGAAAACACCCTGACAGGAACTGAATAGCTCACATTGATGATTAAGAAATTGGTGACCATTGACGATTTTTTTCTTTTTCAGTTTCGATTTAATTTGTCAAGCAAAATATCTTTGAATTTTGATTCAACTGCTGTCAAATTTGCTGTTTTTTTTTGAAATCGCCTTTGACTTTTCATTTCATAGAGCAGGAAAAAAAGTCTATCGATTTTGCTTTGCTTCTAGAAATGATGGTTTTTATGTTTCCAACTTCTTATTTCAGTGTGGGAAAATATTGTTAAATTATTCTGCAGTAAATTTTCTTATTTTTTATAAATAATTCCACATGTTTTACACATTTTGAATAATTTCTTTAAAAACTGACTTTAATGTTCTGTTTCTAATAATTGATACATTTAGAAACAATCATGATAGATGATTGTAAGAATCTCATGTTTGATTTTTAGATTTCCTATAATTTGATCTTCCTTTGCTTTTGACATTTTATTAATCGGCATAAGACTTAAAATAGCTTTGTTGTATCTTTTCTTTTCCATGATATCACTCAATTTGCTATTAGCTGCCATATAACTACAAATACGTTTTGCAACTAATTAAAAAAATTGTATACTCTGGATTTATAAAATAACTACTTTTTCAGAATAGCAATTTGAATAATTGCAATAAGCGATTAATTTTATTTTTCCTAGTTAATTTCTTCCAAGTTATATTTAAATGAATCTTAGCAAAGATATTCATACCATGCTTGCTCTCTTTAACACAATAAATGGATAATATAATATCGGTGAAAAGGTTTACTTGCACGCGTGAGTAATTTTCTGACTAAGTTTACTACATTAACACGTTAAGTGCTATGTTAGTCACGGGTGATTGGCACTGTACTTTTCATTCAGGCCGCGTCACCAGCACATGAGATTGGACATTGCTGGCTAAACATAAGACATCAAAATAGGTTTGCATTTACATGGTAGCATTATTTTATGACACATAGTGGCCTTATTAGCTGGTAGACGGATTCGTTAGTTAATGAGAAGATGCAAAAATCACTACCCATCTCTTCCTTATTACTGCATAGTTATAAATTTTGATACAAAAATGTAAGCGAAGAAAATTAATTATAAAATCCCATACATTATAGATAGCATTATTATCAGGACATGGCTTTGAACTTGCACATTTTTTGAGATTAATGATCTATTTAAATATATTATTTTCTAATCCCTGGCATCTGCATTTTTATCAGGAAAAAAAGTTTAAAAAAATTAAAGCACAAGGATAAAACAATAATAATAGTAATAAAAAATAAAGAGAAAATGATGGCTATTATCCTTTTCGAAAAATAATTCGTAATTAAATAACTGGTTTTTAGCATTTTTAAATTTGTCATTTTGGTAACATATTTGGTTAGAAAGCCCTTATTTACTGTAATGGTGTGAATACTGGTTTCCAAAAACTAAGGCTTCTCAGGGGCTTATATTCTTTTGGTGGATATGAATTTCCTTCCATTCCGAGATCTTCGAGAATTTCTCTCCTTTTACTTTTATCCTCACTTCTGGTTTCTGCCATTTGCCTTGCTCTTCTTTCCTTCGACAACAAGAGTGAGAGAGTTGGTTTTTCTTGAGCAGCTACCGCAGTTCCATTTACTTCTTGTTTCTCATGGATAACTGAAATCCCACGCTGCGATCCATCAAACAATTGGTTCGTTGTCGCCCGGTACATTAGTCTGTTCATATTTAACTTCTAAGTGGTTGATCTATTAGAGATCAAGTTAGGGAATCCTTTTCTTGGGAGTGGCGTTAAGGATGCTATTGTCCCAGGGGACCTGGAGCTACAAGGGCCACAGACGATCGCTAGTTGCAGAAAACAGCAAAGAGGCATGGAACAGCTATACCAATCTGCTTCAAATCTCTTGTAGAAGCCGTTGGATGGCTGATATCCAGATTAACTGTGCAGATATTTCACGGTGGATGTTGTAAGGAAAACATCCAACAGTCCTCATACTATGCCACTGAAATATAAAATTAAAATGAGCAAACACTGATGTCATTTGGAATGCAAGTAAACGGAAGTCTACGCTCTTTACAGATGAATCCCTATTTTATTAAAGAAGTGAAACGTAAAGTTTGCTGTTTGGCTGGAGCCGAGAACCGGGAACCCGATGTTACCCAAACTATATCCAATAAAAAGAGAGATTGGTAGATAAGTAGTTGAGCAGATTTGGATGATCGCGATGACTCGTATATCTACTAAGATACTGTTAATGCACGGTTATATAGATATTTTCTTGGTCCAAGTTGTCCTTATTTAGGTGCAGTGGGTGAATCCATCCTTCAAGAGGATAATTTTTGACAACATAGAAATCGATTGGTGAAGATTAGAGAGGAGATTAGAGCGCGTATAGGTTGATAATAATTTTTCTGGCTTAAACCAAATGCTTGGGATGCTCTAGAGATGTTTATTATTCACTTAACCTGCAGCCTCTTGGGATCTTCGAACACTCTTGATACAGTAATACACTTTGCTACCAAATGAATTAATAAACACTCTCATTTTAGCATGGAACGAGCTATCATGCCTGTACAGCTGTTAGCGGTGACCCACATTGAAGCTGAAAAACATATTCAAATCGGATGCTAAATTTTTTGGTATATTTTCTTAGTGTGTATTTTCAAGACTCAAAATAGACATATTTTTTGTACCTAATTTGTTTTTCTCAATTTCATTAAATTCCAAAGAATTTCAGTCTCGCAACTTTTTGTTTTGTTTTACCTTAATTTTTGAAAGCCACTATACTTTGTTCAGTACGAATGTAACGGCTTCTGATTGGGCAGATATTCTCAACCATCTCCTCTTTTCTTATAAATTGAACCTATACAGATAATTATTTTTCGAAAATTACAGAAAAAGTTACTTGATTTACTATTTCACAAATTGAAGAATTTTTATGTTTTTGAACCTTCCTGTTGAATTGTGATTTAGTAATCGGGAGGTAATAGAATAGGAATTAGAAAAAGAATTCTTAAATTTTTCCCCTTCGAAACTTTTTTTACATTCGAAAAATATTGAGCCTCCCCCCCCCCCCCCAAGCGTCTGTATATATTTAAGTAGTACAAAAAAATCGCAAACTGAAAATTCGAAGCAATAATATACAAATAGAAATTGAAATACTTCACTTAAAACTTAAACGATAGCCTTCTAAATTATTTTTGCTTATTAATAATGAATAATTTGATGAAATATTTTCCATTAATTTATTTCGAAGTTCATGTTCTCTGCCCTACCTTGAATCAGGATACAGAATTTAAGAAATCTGTAATTACAACCTTAACTTCATTTAAGGCTCAGCCCGCTTATGTTTTATGCATGCTCAATTCGAACATAGCTGCAATGTAAAAATATTATCATGATGTAAATCGGAAGTATGTAAAATGGTAGCTTACTCATATCGACATGCAACCCAAATAAACGGCGGTAATTGTTGTCGAACTTAATATTAAGGAATCTAGTAAATTTATGATTAATTCGGTTAAAGCTTGATTCATCTTTATTTCCTTTTGAGGATAAAATTAGATACAATAAAATAATTCGTTGTAAAACATTGTTTCCCTGAATAACAAAGGTTAAAAAATGAGAATAAACATTAATCAATATTTCAAATTAGATCATTTCAAATAATTAAAATTCCAGTTCTACTGGAGAATAAACAGATTTGAAAAAAATCCTAATTTGTCTGTTAGCTATATTTACGAATTAATAGTTGTCTAAATTAATAAATGTAATTTAACAATACCATTTACAAAATTAGCTTTTTCGGCTAATTAATAAATTTTTTTTGATTTTCAAAGATTGTTTTTCTTTTCCAGTTATTCTTGAAAAGGAATTACGCAAGTGAAATTGTTTATGAAAAAGAAGCTACATGTAAAATCAAAAGGGCTACTGATAACGAAAAAAATAAATGTTTTGTAAGCTATACTTCCTTTTAAAGTATCCTAAAGAAAAATACACTAATTTAGAAAAGGCGTGGTTACAAAAAAACAAAAAAAAACCCGCCGTTACGACACTTCGCCTTCAAAGATATATTTTGTAACACATCTGAAAAAAAAAAGTGGCACGGTTTCTATTCTTGTTAAAACTTTCCTGTAACTTTCACTAAGAGTAATGCTAATTTATTTCCTTTTTTTTGTGTGTGTCCAAATAAAATAAAGGAAGTTATTAATATTCTTTTCATTTATCAAGAAAATTTATTTTAATTAACAGGATTAAAATTACGCTTTCATATTTATAATCCAAAAAGATCTGTCAATCATCATTTAAAAATTAACATTCGCATTTTCCCAAAGCCTTGTTTTCTAAATTTTAATTACTTATTCAATAATTGCTTTTTGCCAGATCAAATGTATATAAATATTGCCTTTTTTTAAAAGATATAAACCTCCTGATTTGCCAAGCGAAAATTGGATTCTTAATTTATCGTATTTCTTTACCAATATAAAGGATTTTTGAACCCAAATCTCTTTTCTGCTGTGAATTCATTTGTATGGATGGTCATTTATTGGTTCTTTCGGAAATTCCACCAACTTCATTTATTAGATGCTTGATCATTTTTTCACTTTAAAGAGACATTTATTGAGAAAAATTGGTGCAATATATATCAAAATATTTTCCTTCATTTTCTACAACTTTTTCCCATTTTCGTCCAATAAGTCTTGCAAATGATTGTCTTCGAATTTTTTTGGTCCTTAAGGCCGTTCTTTGTCATTGATATCGAAGTCGCCACTTTTAAATTGTTGAAACCAAAACCGACAATTGGGGCGACAAATGACGGAGCAGCATCACCATAAGTTTCTAAAAGTATCGGATGGGCCTCGGTAGCAGATTTCTTTAAATCAAAAAAAAAAAAAAAAAAAGCAATGAATTTCGAAAATGCAATTTGGGGCGTTCCATTATTTGGGTCTTTATACACTGAATAATTCAATAATACTAAAATGGAAAACTTTCAAAATGATAACAATAAAGTAATATTAAATTGGTAAAACACAAAACCATTGTCGTTTATATAGATACTTCGTATGTTTACCAATAGATATCGCTAATTAAAATACATGCAAGCATCTAATAGTAGATAAATGGTGTATTCTTTCATTTTTCGAGATATTTTCTCATCTTTGTTTGAGTTTCTGTGCGGGATGGATGTCGAGAGACATTCTTATGCCGTATTACAGAATAAGTACCAAATATATTAAAATAAATAATTTATCTCATAAGAGATATAAAATTGCGCATGAACTAAAAATTAGAGCCAACGAATCAGCAAAATAAAATGAGAAATTCGGATTAGATTGAGCGAGGGAGGGTACAAGTATCTATCTACACTCGCAAGAAATATAAGTGCGGTCTACGAATCAGCGGGTGCGAATGAAGCTAAGTCTAGTAGGTCAATCAAAGATTTTAAGGACAGCCACCTATCAGTCCCTTGTCTATAGAGTGACGATATAGTACAAATATTTTGTCCATGCAGAGAGTTGGATGGAAAATTCCTTCAGCTGAAATTCTGAAATAACCATTTGAGATTACCATTACATGCAATGAAACATTTTAGGAGACTGTCCATCCCAAATGTCCCTTGACTGCCTTTCGCCTATGGGAAGAAAAAAAAACCTAACTCACCCGCAAAGAAGAATACAATACTGATGCCTTCTGTATGAATTATCAAGCCTGCAAATTCATGCCTCCATATCTTACCATTCTTTATCAGATTAATAAACCCTTCAATGTTCAGCGATTTCCTCAATTCTCTTCATCTGAATTCAACAAGATGAGTTTTGCTTTTATACACATTTTTTTCAACTCCTTGAAAACCCTGTTAGATAAACACTCTACTCTAAAACTATAAAATTTTATCCTGTTTACAATATAATTTTTAATCTTTTCATGCTAAAGTTGCTATCTACCGAATTTGTGTGTGTGTATTGTCAATTCCACAATAGTGTACGTTGTAATTTAATATTATATATACAATATGATTTTGTCAAAAGGCTAGTAAATTCAGAATTTATTAGCAATTTTTTTTTAGTATAAAACGCTCAATTTTCATAGGTATCCAAATATAAATTTATGTAATGTACTGATCAACTTTCATCTGATAACATGTTTCAAATATATAATACATAATTTAAAGTCATTATTATGTGCAACTATTTTCTTTTTCTTTTAATTTAAAGTTCATATATGTAAATAAATGTTAATTTTGCATAAATTAGAAATGCTTTGTGATTATTTCATATTTTCATTGGGCTTAGCTTATAAATTTACATTTGGATCGTGATTCGAGTATCGATATTATTGAATTTTTGTGAATATTTTAATGTAATTGTTTGGATAATACAATGCGAAGATAATTTAAAATGGTGGTGTTTAATCACTCAATAATATATCTTGACTGTTTATAATTCAAATTTCCTTATATTTGAATCATCACAATAAGTACTAATGACAATCAATATACGGTGACTACGAGTTATATATACAGTGGCTCCCGAAATTGAGTATACACTATACTCTTTCTTCTTTAATTTTATTCTTTTTGATCTTAACATTGGCTAAAAAACAAAACGGAGGGATCAATAATATTTTTATTACAGTACTTTTTGTGCCAAAGTTACAAATTCCGAATTCACAAATTTGAGTAACACCTTATAAAATATACGACTTGACTACCACTATTTATTTTCAAATGAATAAGTAAAATAGTTTTGTTACTTTAATTGGCAATAATTGATTTCCAAGTGAAAACAAACGTTTTGGTTATCATAATGAGCTCCAGAAATGAAATAGATGTTGAAATTCGGAAACTTGTTATTCAGTTGCCTGAAGATGGTAAATCTCTACAAGAAATTGCAAGGGAAATTCAACTCGGATACGGATGGGTTCAAAAAATTATCCAGAAGTATAAAATTATGGGACAAATTGCTAATAAACCTAGAAGAGGAAGAAAAGAAATCCTCAGTGCCACGACCAAGAGAAGAGTTATTTGAGAGGTAGCAAACAATTCTAAGGTGAGTGCTTCAAAAATTGCTACATCTACTTCAAGAACAATTGGAAAGTGCGTTTCTGCAGAAATAATTCGAAGAGTAATCCGAAAAGCAAATCATAATGTGCGCGCATCTCGAAGAAAATCCTTCATTTCCAAAGTAAATCGAGAGAAAATAATTTCATTTGCTAAAAGTCGTATTTCAAAGCCTCTTGACTTCTGGAATCAAGTAATATTCAGTGACGAAAGTAAGTTCAATGTTTTTGGTGGTGATGGTCGATGTTATTTTTGGAGAAAGCCCAATTCTGAACTTCTTCCTGAAAACACCAATCCTTCTGTCAAGCATGGAGGTGGTTCACTTCTTGTATGGGGCTGTATGCATTCAAAAGAAGTGGGGAATTTAGTTTTCATTGATGGAATCATGGACAAAATTAAATATTTGGATATATTGAAGAACAATTTCAAACAAAGTGCCCAGAATTTGAGTTTAGGGTCAAGTTTTCTGTTTCAGCCAAGATAATGACCCGAAACATACAGCTAAAATAGTTATGGTTATTGTATAATTGTAAAATACAATTGCACACCCCTCATCAATGTGATTGAAAATTAGTGGGAACAATTAGGAAAATCAGTTCAAAAACACGATGTTAGGGGCAAGGAACACTTAAATGAGTATTACAAGAAGAATGGTTGAAAATATCCGGAGAAACAACTCACTCTTGTCCACTCAATGCCACACGGTTTACAAGCTGTTCTAAATGCAAAAGGATGTGCAACAAAATATTAATTTATCTTTTTCTCTTTTTTTTGACAGATTTTGCTAGATGTATACTCAATTTTGCGACTTTGGAATTTGTAACTTTGACATAAAAATTACTGTAATAAAAACATTATTGATTACCCCGTTTTGTTTTTTAGCCTAATACATTTGTTAATGTATATTTTGTCGTCTGATAAATATTAGCCATAAATAGGAATGATAAGATAAAAAAGAATAAAATTAAAGAAGAAAGAGTATAGTGTATACTCAATTTTGGGAGCCACTGTATATATGAATAAAACTTTAAATGGGATATAAAATTAGCAATATTCATGTATTAACATTTTAAACATTTTCAGATAGTTATTGTAAACGTTTATAATTAACTGTACAGAATTTCAACAACCTTATTAGGAAATTAAAATTTATTTGTCGTTAGGTTTTGAAGAATGAGTAATAAAATATTAATGGTGATTTTAATTTTGTAATAATTAGTTAATTCATATCTCGATTTTTTTATTTATGTATATTGCTCATTTATCAAGATTTTTCATCGTTTTTCCGAGTTATATTTATTTATTCTCGTTTTCTGTACCTTAATCTCAATTTATAGATGTATTAGACTTTCAGAGACATTAACAAGTTGAGTTTGAGTTTTTAAGGGAAAATCCTAAAAGTATGATCGGGACAAGAAACTATTTCATTACGAAATGGCTATTTTAGTAAGCTTTATTTTAACATTGTATTTATTATTCTTTTATGTTTTGTTGATACACAAACGATTTTAATTTCAAAGTTTTTTTTTTAAATTTTAATACAAAAAAAAAAATACCTGAATAAAAATTAAAATATTGGAAGCAGTGGATATTTACACAAATGGTTAATGCTAACATTTTACCACGTTTATGTACCATACTATTAATTTTAGGCAAAAAAAAGTAGTACAAAAATCATTTTTGAGTCTTTCTTTTAATTTATTCAAAACCATTTAAAATAAAAATTCGTAGGAAAAATTGTGTCTCGTTATGAATTAAACCATAAGAGAATTTCAGAACATATGAATTCATCGGTCCTTTTTGAATTTCTTAAATAGTTTGAGTTCGATAGCCAGATTTTGAATTATATCAATTTGAAAATCAGTTCATGCACTCTTCTTAAAAAAGCAAAAAATCCATTTTTAATTAAATAATATTTTCTGGAGAATTTATTACTTTAATCTGTATAATTTTCTTATCAAGTTAAAAATGGGGTACTACAGGATTTACAATTTAAACTAGGGTTATTTTTGATTAAACTAAGCAAAGGATTAAAAGAGAAGAAAATTTTGAATTCGAAATTTTCCTACATGGTTGAGTTAGCATTAAAATAGAATATGTAGTATAAACTAGATCTAGCAAGAACAATGCACGGAGAAGATAGGACATTCTATACTTGTTCACTTACTAAAGATTTAAAACAATGAAATATGAAATTGGTTCACATTGAGCAAATAGTAGGTAAATTTTTATTACTTGAAAATGTTATCAGGCACTATTTGATAATCTATTTGATTTTACTTTAAATTAAAACCTGTAACTGCGAATTATAAAATGCACAAAACGCGGAAATGAAAAATATAAATATCTTATGATAAATAGTTTATAAATCTGGTAATAGTTTGTACTTATTTCAATTTATTTCATTGCTTACAACTTCTAAACTATAATCTTATTTTTCAGAACCTTTTATTATGCATCTTTTGCTTTATAAATTGTTTAAGAGGGAAAATTTATATTCTTATTTTTGAGTCGAAATGATATCCAAACTAATCTAAAAGCCATTTAAATTTGCCGTAGCCTAAAAACGATTTTCAAAATTGCATAGCACTTTTTTAACAAATTCAATAATATACGATACAAAATTATCTGTAAAAGGAAAATAAATGTCGTCATGTGTTTTGTTTTGTATTCCGTTTTTCCCTGCTCTGCATATATGCAATAAAAATTATAAGTTATTTTTTCTTATTCGTATGCCAAATAGTGTAAGTGCTTGTATTAATTTCCTGTTGAACTCCTATTACTTGATGAACTATGAAAAGTGTGCGGTAAACATTCATTAATTTTGGTATAAAAAATGGAAAACGGCGAAAAAATTGAACAATCGATTTCTTGATAGAGCGGAAAGACCTAACAATAAATTAACGACCAAAGGTCAATGCTCGAGTAACTTTTAGAGACATAGAATACGTTCAGATTTCAGAGGGAAGATTCCAAAAAAAGTAAGATTATATAAATAAAGATTATCTTCTGTTCCATTGCCGTTCTGTGGAGATTATCTCTTGGAGCATTCAAGCGAATCCTTTAAGTAAAAGAAGTTAGGCTTTCAAGTTAGTTTTTATGGTGATTTATTTCATTTTCGGTTCCGTGCTTCTGGTGCCTTATCTGTACAGTGTTATTTATTCACTTTTTGAAAAATGAAGTATTTCAATGAGAAAATGTAACTTTGAGAATTCTCGGGATGGTATTTACTTCTCATTTTCTTCACGCAGTACATTCGATTTTTCTAGCTTTGTTAAATGATCGCAAATAAAGGATATTTATCCTATATTTTAAAGAAATAAACGACTTCTGATTTTCATTCTGATGCGTTAATTTAATAAGACATTTTATAAAGTTTTTTGAGACATTTGATATCAAAAATTGCGTGAGAATGAATGTAACCCAAGAAATAATTTATTCCTTTCCATTTGTAAACTGAGAGGATCTTCGTTGGTATAAAAAAACTTCGGAAATGATTCAGGCAGGATTTAACCTGTTAACCGGGTAATTAACTCATATTGAATTCGTTTTGTATTGGAATATTTCATCATATCCAGTTTTAAAAAAAGGATGAAAATACTTCAAGTTCATATGTGTTTTCTGGCAGTTGCATAAAGATATATATAATTTTCTCCAGAACAGAGGAAATATAAAAATAAGATTTGTTCATGTTCCAGGTCTGAAATAGCAGTTCGAATTCTTTTTTATAACTTTATGATAAATATGTAGGCCTTCAAACACAATGGAAATTCTGTCTCATATTCTGGATAAATACAGATTTTATTTTCCGTGTATACATTTGAATAATCAGAACCAATTCCTTTTCAATCGCAAATACCCAGCAAATTTTTCAGTAAGCGATTAAAATTCTAGAAAATAGCTAAAAGTGTAAAAATTACTTTGAGTTACCAGATGTAGAACAAAGGCATTCCCCTCTTCAGTATCATTAAAGGATAAACCCAAATATAATAAGATGTAATCTGAAGAGAGATTGAATATAAAAAATAAAAGATCGTCTTTTTTTCTGCAGGCAATAAAGGAAATGAGACCGTTTTCATGACAGTATATTACCTCTAACATAGCTTTGCCTTCAGACAAGTAAATCGATTGAGAGGGGAAAAATGCATCAGGATTTAAAAGGTCAGAAATATATTCATTTTATTCTGTTTATTATTTTGGTTGTGTAACATTGTATAATTTTACAGAAATTCATTTAAAATAAGAAAAGGAAAAAATAAAATTGGTTGAAAATTGCACCAACAAAATATTCCACAAGCTATATTTTTATATACATAAAAGGAGTGTAAAATATGAAAGCTAATTCCCTTAGACATTGAATTTACTCCTTTCACATGGATAAAGTGGCAAAAGAATAGCGTTTATTGGTTTCAGAAGTTTTTAAATATCTTCTAAATTTGATATATTACACAAATCGGACTTTCTTGTAATTTTATTGCTCTTAAACTAAGCATGTTTTATCAAAAATTATGTTTGCTTAGCATTAGTCGAATAAGGTTCTTCCAACCATAAAACCGCATCAAATCGAATTAAATAAACGAAAATTAAATTTTCATCATAAATTAAAAATGATTAAGTCCAATACTTTGAGTCTTAAGGCGCTATACAACTTCAATCTACAATAAATAGGAATGTTTACGTAAATTTCATTATTCCCACCAAAAGAACCCACGAACAATTCTAATCTTTCATCTGTGGGTGTTTTGCATAAACTGACCTCTATTGTGACTCTTCGCGTGTGATTTGATTCACTTGAGCGTAACATATTCTCCAGTAGGATTTCTTTTCTTCATTTCGAGCAGGTGTAAGTAGCGTAGCCAGTTTTAAGGATTTCTTATTGAGAATGTGCACAGTTTTGTAACCACTCATTTTTAAGAATGATAAAAATTCCCGTTGAAAAACGGCCCAGTATACGTAAGCATTATTGTTTCGTTCGGACAACAAACTTTTCATCATTTATTTACTCTTTGCGCTTAAAGTGAATGAGAATAAAAGATCGTTGAACTCGCAGTTTCCTAATCTGATAGAAACATCAGCATCAAGAGCTACAACTCTCAAGAAATGTCCTATCGGTTCATATGGCTGTGAATTATTACCAGAATTGCGTTGCGTCAAATTTCATTAGCTGATTTTTAACATAAAGCGTTTATTTTTAACATAAAGCGTTTATTTTTTTTCATAATCTTTATAGTAAAATTCAATTTTTAATAATATACTGTTGAGATGTAGGAAAAAAAATTCCAAAAGGAAAACTGGTTACGAAAGAGATGAATGAATAGAAGTTGCTTGAGTGAACAAAAAAGGAAGATTTTCCGTTTTATTCTTAAGTGCTAAAAGCTAGCAACGCTAACGTATAAACAATCAAAAGTTTTTCATTTCCAAACCCTTTTATTTAAGAAAAAAGTGAAAGAAATAATTTTCCTCAATGCAAAATTTAATTCCGAATTTAGTTAGGAAAGTTCCGGCTTTAGACAATTAACTCTCCTTCTGGTTTCGAATTAAAATAATGAAAAGCTAATCACTTTAGTTACGACTTAACCATAATTGAAGCTAAAATTTTTGATAGTAAAAGATTTAAATAATGTCCATTCGATTAAAAAATTCCGATACAAAATGCTGATGTGATAAGATTTGAATTCAATTCTTTTTAAAATTAGCATTTATTTTTTAAATCGAATATTATGATAATACATTGATATTTGTAATATAAACATAACACAATTGTCGTGTTTTATGGCAAAAGTAATCTCATAATTTATTCCATTTATAAAACATCTAAGATGCATTGTGTACAAATTCGATCATGGGTAAAACTGATATTCCATGATAGCTTCTGGATAACAATTCGTGGTTCAGCAGCTCATTTTAAAGTTCTTTTATGAACAAGTTTTATAAGTGAAAGAATGTAATGCTTCAGAATATTAGTAAAATATTTTTTTTTTTTATTGACATGGGTTTTAAAACTACTTTTGTAATATTTTTCATGCCAAAAACTCAGTCCAATGATTTTAGAAGGTTGAAAATTTTGATATGATTCTTATTAAAAGATTTTGCGTTATTTTCTGCTTTAAATGATGTTTTTCTCTTGGGACATTTCCTAGAAATGGCTAATATTTGGAAAAAGAATAAGATAACAGCATCTTAGATCGTTTGTTATTGAAAGATATAATATATTTATAAGAGGATCTAAAATTATCGTGGATATTAAATCGACAACCCATATAAAAATAATCCTTTTAATAAAATTATTTTTCATTATATGTTTTACCTTTTATTTAAATGCACTTTAACACACTTTATTTTTTATCAATTTCAAATATCTTCTCGATAATCTTGGGCATATGCATAATGTTTTATATATACATGTGTGCAGTGCCATGGACCTAATTCAAAATGGTATTATTGACTCATAATTATTGCAACAATATTATTCCACTTGATATGCTAAATTTGTGCGGAATTCGGTATATCATTAAATAAAATCGTAAAGCATAAATCTAAATTATTAAATAGCATCCAAGAATATTTCAAATTTTATATACATAAAGTGAAATGAAGTCAACCTCTTTCTTCGTTAAACATTTTGAAATCGTATATAACTTAAGTAATTTTATTTTTTAAGTAACGAAACTAATTATTCAAAAACTTGTAAAACATTTCAGTAATTGAAGTGAATAAAAATGGTAGAAAATATCGGTTTAAATGCCAAAAATGTTAATATAATAGGTTTATTTTCATAATATGTTTGATCTTTGTTGTTATATTTTTTGTTTAAATTGTGTGTTCTCTATAGGTTAATATATTCCTCTTTAGGTAAAGTAACTCAATATATTTTTTTGGAATAAACTAAAACAGAGCATATTATTATTAAAATAAACTAGAAAAATTAATCTCATTTTCAGGAATATCGACGATGCTAAGTTTTAATACTGATTTGAAACATAAAATATTCTATTCAGTGAGAAAATTCGACGACATTTATATATAATATAAAGTAATCTTGGAAATTCAAAATAAATATTTTTTTAGCGTTAGAAATCCCGTCATTATTTTTTCAGTTTAAGTATTTATTTTTAGGATAACATCCCTTTCGCAACTTAGATCTTACATTCTTATTCATATTGCAGTTTTGAATAAATGTGTACCACCTGTAACAAATCTAAGAAAGAGCAAATCGCTTGTATGAACACTAACTGCGGCAAGAATACGATCGAAATCTAGAACGCAATGGATCAGCAAGCTAAGTGAAATATCACATAAATTAAAAGTTTTATCTTTGTTATAAGATAAAATGCAAAATTTCAAATGAATTGCATTGTTCTTGATTAATAAGAAAATCCATCTAGATGGGTTGTTATCTTGCTAATAATATCTCGGATCTGATTAAATATCATTCGACTTCGTCTCGGCCCTATCGTGAAATACTTTCTCTTGCTAAGCTTTGTTTCCTACAATGGGATCTCCTCTATAGAAAATGTTCATGAACATTCAAATCAAAATGAATCGCTAAAATCGAATTGAAACAAATAAAGATTCACTAACAGGAAAAGATGCATTGTCAAATACAGATTAATATTAGCAACAACTTCTAACTGGCCTTGAAATGAGAATACAATGAATCAACATAATATAATAAAAATTACGGACATCATCTCATTGACCTTTGGTAAAATCCAGGATAAAAAATGTTTATATATTGAAGTTTAAGATATCGTAACTAATTTTTATTCATACTTAGCTTTATTCTCCCATAGATAAATCTTTTATTTTACATATTAAAAAAAATGGTGGATTCTCTTGACGCCAAAACAGAAGCTTGATTTAATGCTTTCAGTAATGACACGGATCAAATGGACGGGGAAACATTTAATTTTGCCCAACATTACAAACACCGGTGGGCGATTATACATACTGATTGTCTTGAAAATAAATGAAAAAAGTTAAAATTATGTTAAAAAAAAAAACCTTACGATTTTGCTTATAGTATATTTTGAAACTCAATTGGTTTGTTGGATATATTTCAATGATGTCTTATGAGATTTGTCATAAGCGATTACTTAAAGAAAGCAACGAATTTATATTATATAATAAAATATCATAACAATGCAATGAAAATCTCCTTTTTGAATATATGTTAAACTGAGAAACGAAGCCAATTAAATAAATTATGAAAAAAATTTAATGAGCATTTAAGGTATTTAAAAAGAAAGCAAATAACACAAATATGTTTAAATGAAAAGTTTCATTGTCTGTGATGCAGTAAAATTCGGATCATAATTCTTCTTTCAAGAGGCTTGAGGTGTCGTCCTCGTCATCTGACCGCGGTTCATAATTACGAGGTCCGTCCCAAAATAGCCCAAGTGTTGCTTTAAACGGGAGGTTAATATAACTAAACCAAACTAAACCAAATCAAGAGACTTGAATCTTTGCTGTGCTAAAATAATTTTATAGCAGTGCTTTTTTGTTTCTGTTTCATTCCAAACAATATTTTGAGGTGATTTAAATTTAATACTACAAATTGTGAATGAAAATTTCATAAAGATTTTTGGAAAGTTTCCAGGATATTGTTTAGATGCATACATATGAAATATTAACCAATACTGACAAAATTTATCTCGTGTTAATACATTGGCAAGTTACATTTCGTATTTTGACCTTGGTCATACCGTGGATTGAAGTAAGATAGTGTCTCATGATTTTTGCACTTATATACACTTTACTGGGTAATTAAGTAAGCCAACAGCTCATAATTATGCCTATAATTGACTATAATTGGGATTACTGGTGGCATTGTTTGCTATTGCAGTAAACCTGAGTATAAAAAAATGTTCTAATCCCCTTCTGTAGAATCTTGTCTCATTCTACAGTATTACTAAAAAACTGCATATATAATAACTGATAACCATTTATCATTGAATCTTTTGTAACCGATAAACTTTTAAAATAGAGAAATATATCAGTGGAATAAATTTTCACAAGGATTTAAAAATAGTAGTCAGAAATGTTTTGTTCAGTTTAGTTTGAATGCAACCGTTTATTCTGAAATAATTCAAAAGATCAAACATAATAAACGCATTTAGATTTTATCTCAATGTTGAATGTTCCGCATTGTAGATAGTTTCAATCTATTTATTAGCTAGGAAGTAAAATTAGCTGTGTATTATAATGAATGTGAATAATGCTCATTCTCTAGAATCTCCGGATACATACAAAAAGCAAGGGCAGTCCGGAAACGGTATGTAATTTTTTGAATTTGAACCTTCTCATTTGTCGACTTTTTACAAATCAAAGTAAATTGAATACAAAACATTTCGTTTCGAGATGCCTTCAAAGGCTGGAATCATTGCCTTGATTCATTTCAATAGCTTCTCAATTTTGATCAATCAATTGATACATGAAGTTGAATCAATCGGACATGAAGTACAATCAATTGATATATACATTATTCCATACATTAGAACTAATTTTATTTATTCGATTTGATTTTTTTTCCGATTCTAAATTATTTTGGAAGAAAATTTTTATCTTAAACGAATCAAATCATTCAATTAATTTTTGTCCCCATTAATAGAGACTAAACGATAAAACAGAATTTTTAAAAACAGAAGTCAGTTTTATATGAAGATAAAATGAATATGATTGAAATGATGAATGAAAGGATCATATTAATATTATGATCATTTTGTACTGATAAAATGAGGTTCAACGACAAAAAAGAAGTCGATTTTTCATAAAATGTGAGACAAAATTAAATAGATATTCTTTCTTTTGTGACTTGATTACTGATGCAAGGATACTTAGTTTTGTAATAGCATTTTCTTTTATCTAAATACACAATGCGAGGAAATAAAATGAAAACCTTCAAATTGTTTCACGGAACATCCGTGTTTGCCATTGGAACGGTCACTGCTGCTGAAACATATTTCCACAGAATGTCGTGACTTATGTATTGAATTTCTCAATAGGACCATGATAATATGTTGCATTAGGGACATTCATTTTTTTCCGTCGTTAGTTTTTGTTATTATATTAGTTGTTAGCAAATCGTCATTGTATTATAAAAGGAACGAAACATGGAAAATAATATTTCCTTCATTCAAATGCTGATTGAAAGCATAAAAATTAAATATATAACAGTTTATTTATGCCAATGCAAGATACTATATTTTTAATATATATGAGCATTATGCATATCTTTATTTAATCTGTTTAATCTATTATTTTAATCTGTTTCATCCATTTTAATATGACAAATTTTTTAAAACATTCAATAACAAAAGCATGTTTTATTGGTTATCGATATTTTTTATTCTAGCTAAATCTTGATGTGAATTTTTATAATGACATACAGCGTATATAAGCATAAATCATAATATCTCCCATTCAACATTTAGTACGAGCCAATTATAATTTTTCATTAAATTGATAGGATGAAGATAAATTCTAAATATCTCTTTTATGAAGTCACGATTGATAATTTCAGCCTAATTCTTTTAAATGTCTGATATACAATGGGAGAGGTCTGAATCACGTAAAGGAAATAATTAATAATATTCCAATTCATTCCTTAAGTCGTTTGAATACTTACAAAAAAGGCATTTAATCTGTTAGGTTAACTCTTTTTAGAGATCAGCGCTGCTGGAGGTAGTGTTCGATATCATGAAAGTCAGTTCAAATATGTGATCCCCGCTTTGAATGTAAATATGTGTTGGGAAAAAAAACATGTGATAATTAAATAAGAAAGATTGCATACAAACAAATCACGAAAGATTTATTTTACATCCTGTTGATCTTAATTTAATAATTTTATAATAAATAATTCTTCAAATTGGATACTGTTTTAATAGAAATATCTTATGTTTCAGTGATTTCTTATTACATAAATTACATTTAGTTTTTCACTTTACAGGAAAACTATTTTTGTCTTAAGAGCACTTTCAAACTGAGGTTGTCATAAAATACGATAATTTACAGACTTAACGTATCTATTTAATCACGCAAAGCAGTTGTTCTTGTGGATGGATTGTACCATCTTCAAACCATCCTTTGATATTTGGGACGTTCAAATTATATCTTAACATCCTCTTAATCTTTCCAAGAACAAAATTTTAAATAACTGCATGCAAATTAAGTTAAATTGCAGCCTTAGTATATTTATTCAAGTGTGACCAGAATTGATTTTTGTATATTGGTAATTTCCATTTACAAAATATTATTGCTTTATATTTTGCACTTATAATTTATATATGATCTCCTTCCCTTTCTTTTCAAGGAGTCTTGTAGCATTAATTTCAAATTACTTTTTAGCATGTATTAGATCATGAAGAATTTATAAATGTTAAAAGTACCAACAAAACGATATTAATGTAAACAATGGAAGTAGTGAGATTCTTAGAAAATTATAGCTACTACACGCTACTCGGTAAATTTGGAATTCTTGTTTGGTTCTAATGGGGATTTTAACTGACTTCAATGGATGGTTTTCTTTCGGAAATAATAGTGTTCAAAACAACTGATGTGATACACTGTTCTCGTGCTTTTCTCTTATTCTAAAAGGCTCGTGTTTTGACTTATTGCATATTTAATGCTTGTTGTCTCGCGTCATTGTAATTACATGAAAATTCCAATTCAATCTATTAATCTTCATAGATTTGTTTCTTCTTAATCCAAAAGGTTAGGCTTTATAACTTAATAGAATCCAACACAATTTAAAATAAGGAATAATTCGATTGAAATAAACTCTAATGATTAAAAATTATAATAAAATATCATATTAAGTTATATTATCAATTTTATAAATAGTAAGATTAAATCATATTAAAAGCTAAAGTAATTGAAGAAAAGCATCGCTAGTTATTTAAATAACAATTCAAGCTTAATTTAAAATTATTTGGCATAGTTAAGAATTTAATCCTTGAAGGAATTTGTAGCATTTTATTTTATATATTTTAAAATAAAAACTTGATGTCATTTCTTAAATTTCACAAACTCAATGTATTGAATAAAATTGGAAGTGGTAATTTTTGGGAATCAACAGAAGGGTTTAGGCACAAACCATTTATAAAACAACCGATAAATTGTTTAAATACTTAGAAAGCATATCCATTCATTTAAAGAAGAAAATTATCATTAGCACTTACCTCAATTGGTAGTAGAAAACTGCTTCTATAATTTGATACAATGTACGAAGATGGACATATTCTTGAAATATTCTAGAATTAATCCACAATAATGTTGACGAATGATGGTATTTTTTAAAAATAAAATGAAGACAATATTATTCGTTGGCAATTATATCAAGTGGGATTTATATTTTGATAGATTCACATAGCCATTTCTAAACATTATTTACAATCTTCATGGTGATCACAGAATTATTAATTCTTTTATTTTCTAAATAAGTTCCCGTTTTGTTGAAAGTTCGAACTGTTGACAAACTGGTTCATGTGTTTAAGTGAACGGTTCGTCCGCTGATGTTACTAACCGCTTGAATGTGTGTGTGTGAAAGGTTGTAGAAAAAAGAGATCTTCGAAAGGAAACGAAGAGACACCAAGGTTGTCACGCTGGTAGGTTTAGCGCTCTTCTAGATTAGGTTATTTGGCGATTTTTTTCCATTTCTACAAGAGAACAATCAGTTGTTAATTTTATAGAATATCACAATACATTCAAGGAAGTTACAAAATATATTTGTGAAGGAGTTAAACATTTTCCTTGAATGAAACATTTAAGAATTTGAAAAATTGAGATAAGGGATTAAGTGCAAGCATGTGATTTACATTAATTATTAAAAATGGTTCATGTAAATTTATATTATGGATTAAAAAATATAACTAAAAACAAGGACTTTTACTTAACATTTCTATTTACATTTCATCATGAATATTAAATCCAAAAATTTTCGTCGGTCAAGTGAAATTAAATGGAAACAGACCTAACTTATACAGTGTACCATTATAAAATCATTTTCCAGTTGTTATTTCAAAGATATATATTAAAAAAAAGTAGGAAACTAAATCTGATGAAAATTTATTTCTTATTTTGAATTGCAGTTCTCGAAAGGTCTTTTTTTTATCAGCCATAAAGAAATCGACTCATATTCATTATATATTCATATATTGTAACATATTCGATTCCCTATGGCAGAAATGGTTTCAATAATTTTGTGAATATATAAAGTTTTAAAAATCTATTTATGGAGTTACGATTACAGAATACTGTATAAACAGATATTGGGAGTTTTTAGTGGGTATTATATGTTAGACCGCAATTTCTTTTATTCAGTATTAAGAGTATCAGCTATGAAAAATGAAATAAATCACACACGTTTGTCAACACATAGATTATTCACACTATATTTCTTTATAGATGAATAACGATGGTTAATCAGATTACGTTATTTATTTTAACCAAAGTCTAAATAAATTTTTCCCTCTCCTATTAAGACAGGCAAAAAATTTATATTTTCGATGAAGTAGTTTCCACTTAAACAAAAATAATGAACACAAAACAGGTCGAAACAGATGAAACTTGATTACAAATACAATCTTCATTTTAAGCAATGCTAAAATCAGATTCGTCAGCATTTGCCTTGAAATTAAAAATTTATATTTTTTAATATAGTAAATTTCTGGACAAACGCGTAAGTCTACCCCAAGGTTTTGTGTTTCAATTAGTTTAATAACATAATTTAAAAGGATATGAATTTTCCAAGAGTTTGATTTGTGTTCATTCGGTTTCTTCAATTTTCTTTAGTATAATTTATTTATATCTCCTGAATACCCTTCTATAATTATACCAGCAGAACAATTTTTGTACGTAGCTATGCTCTTATAATACATTTTTAAATATGTTTACAGCTCTTTTTTTTATCTTTTGCATTTGCTCCATTTTGCTCAGAGATTGCCGCCAAGATCTTTAGATGTAAATTTTATCAAGTCGATTGACTTCTGATGGAGGATAATAATAATGAGAGACAATTTTCACAGCTGAAATGTTTCCCTTGCTACTTAAAATTATAATTAAAAAATAATGTATTATTTTCAAAAAACATTATTGAATATATTAAGTTTTAATTTATTTCAAATGAAAATATTGTCATTAATAACATAAAATTAAGCATTGGTGCAAAATTAATAATAATAAGAATGTAATTTAGCACATAGTCATTGTAAGGTTTGGTTATTGAATATAGCCATATGACAGTAAATGAACGCATCAGTCAGTAGCAGATTCTTCACTATATTTTGGTAAATGTTTTACCAAGGATATCATCTTTCAATAAGCTTATTATTCAATGTCAAATAATGAAAGTCTCTACCAAAGCTTAGCAGAATTATAAACTTCTTTCTTGATAGAGGTCTCCTAATTTCAAAACCCTTCTGAATATAAAAAAAATCTAAGGTCCTCTTTCTAAACATGACAGACTCACAGAAATTCAACTAGCTATTGAAAAAGAACTGTGTGCTGAAAATAAAACTTCTTTCAAGAACCGCAACACAAAATACATTTGTCAGCATGCTTTTCTAGAGCATGGCATAGTCGGAAAGATATTATGTATTTAAAATAAAAAAATATCAAAAATAAAATGTTGAGACAAGTCTTAAGATAAGTTTAAAATAAATATAAATTATTCATTCATATATACTATCTTTTTTATTTTACCAACGCCTGAAAGGCTCATTTATAATATATGTGTACATTATTATGTGCTCGTAAATATTGGAATTTGCATCTCTTTCTTAAATTTGCATCCCGTTTTGAAGATGTACATTAATGTCTCATCATTCTTAACTCTGTTTAGATTACATCTAAGATGGGATTCCATCCCAGCTATTGACCTATGACAAATTTAAAGCAACATCAATAGATCTTCGATGGAATTCAGGCTTTGAATCTCAAAGTCATGATTGTGCCCCCAAGTACGGCATAAACCTAAAAAAATGAAGTCTCAAAATTTTTTACTGTAAATGCGATTCCTGTTGATGTTTCTTGTTCTCGAAAATTTCTATTTGTACAGAATATTGTGTGAAGTGCACTCTAATAGAATTCAATTTTAGAAATGTCAGGGATTGTAATAGAAATATAAGTTTTATTAGTATATATTGTTCCCAAAATTACTTTTAGCAACCTAAATAGTGTTAAATAATATAATTAAATTTTAAAATAAAATTTAAAAAAATATTTACTGAATTTTTGCGATAATAATAGATTTGCAAAATTAGAAGATAATTAGATTTCTGTAAATTTCAGGTTCAAGTGCAATTTCAGATCCAGTTCAATTTATTAGAATTTTGCCGCTTCATTTCTGCTGAAAATCAAAATTGTTGCATTAACAGTTAAGAGCATATCTGAGCTGAAAACTAGGTTTCAATAAGAATAATATGTTGAATTTTAAATTCATTGTCAGGGAATAAATTTATTGCTGAATTATGAAATTTCAAATAAAAAATAACGCACAGTTTAAAGGAGCAGATTCTGAATATTAGCATAAAATTGTTTTATTAAGATTCAGTAAGAAATTACAAAATCTAAATAATGCAATTTAGTCTCCATTTAGAAATTTTGTTCATGGATAATGTAATGAATTCCAAAAAGAACTGCTTCCGCTTTTTCTTGCTAGAATTGGGGGAAAGTTTTTTTTTTTTTTTAAATACTTATTCACATATTTTTAATTGTGTTTCTAAGACAAAGTTTTTACTGCACCAATTGGAAAATAATTAGCTTGGTTTTTTTCTCTACACATAATTAAGTTCTTCACATACTATTGTAAGGAACTTCTTCAAAATTCCTTACGATAGGTATGTTATTTTTGAATAAAGTGCATTCAGAAATTGGAAAAATCACTAACTTTATCTGATCAAATGCTATTGCTTTGTTTAAAAAAATCAGCTCTATGCGATGGCCATTGCAATTTTAGAAAACCAATACGAAATCAAGATAATTTTCACTTACGTACTAATTATATTCGCATCATTTTTCAACTGCTTTTTATTTTTTTATGTTTAAATGGCGATAAAACCAAAACATATCCTAAAACAACAAGCAACTAAGTATTAGTTGGTATGCACAGGTACATTTCTGAGTTTCAGAAATAAATTTTGGAATATTTTTTGCATTTTATTTATTCAGTATTATAACCAATAAAGCGGAAATATCCTCATCTTTAGACATTGCTTTGACAGAACACCTTTTTAAACAGTGTAAAATAAATATTATTAGCATCGATTTTGAAGACTGACTATACATGTTTAAAACGTTCATTTTAAGAAAACTTTTAAACAACTTTTCTTCATATAAAATTGACTGATAGTTATTAGCAGTTCTCGTTAGTTTAAAGAAAATTACTTTAAATGCATATGAGATGTAAACATGAAGGAAAAAGTCTGCAGCAAAAAAAAAAAAAAAAACTTATTTTTCGTCGAGGCATTGCATTAAATTCTCGACCAGATAAAATGCTATGCTTCTCCTGAGGATATATTTAAGTAATTACCGCTATATATGATATAACAGTGAATTATCAAAATACGAAGCATTTCTTGAGCGATAAAATTGTGCTTGTAAAATTTCTAAGATGTGATGTTTTGGAAAGTCTAGATTATTTATTTAAAATATATACGATGAGACATCTTTAAATAGAATTTTCTTATTTATTTACATTGTTTAAGAAAAGATTTCGTAGATTTGCACGTAATTTTTCTTAAATTTACTTTCAAATCTATGTGTAACTTAATAAATTTAAATACATTTAAACATTTATGTAATTATAGGTGCAATGCTATTCAGCCCCTGAAGGTCTTATCCATGAAGAGAAACCAGACCCTTTTCCCTCTGAGGTCGAGGGAGAAAATGTGTCATAAACACACCTGTTGGCGACTTGGCTCCCAAACGGGACAGCAAAATACAGGTAACCATTGAAGACCTACATTCGTCGACCGCGTTTCTCTTACGTTTGTCTTAGTGGTTCCTTTCGTTAAGATAATAGGTCATCTTGTTTTTTATGGAAAAAAAAAATTCTTCAATTTATTCGAATTATGTGGAATCTTCCCTAGATGAGACTACCGGATCCAAAAATTTTCCCTCTACCATTTCTTTACCTTTGATTGATTAGTTCAAAGAATTAATAAATTTACCTCACATTTCCATTGTGAATTATGTTCGAAGCCTAAGCAAATTTCAAATAAGTTATTCTGAAATTTTGTGAACATTTATTTAAACATTCTTTAAGCAGCCGGCTTCTTTATATGTACAGTTAACTAGAATAACTTTCAAGAAGCATTCAACAACAAGTAATTTTTGTATTGATATTATGGAAAGCACAAATGCAAAAAAAAAAAGTATATGAATTCAAATATAAATTATTTCTGTCAACTATTTGTTTTCGCAGTGAAATAATATTTTCATAGACAGTAATATGTTTGGCAGCGTCAGGGGAATTCTTTCAAAGATGCCTAATTTTTCTCGCAAAATTTCAGCCTCGCCGAATATTCGAGCGTTGACGTCCTCAAATGAATTTTTCCCAAAAATGCTAGCCATGCATTCCAAATTTGTATTGCTACTGGCGGAAACCCTTTTGGTCAGTAATTGTAAGATTAGCAGTGAAGAATTATGCTATTAGAAAGTAATTTCCTAATTTTCATTTCTATTTCTTACGTTTACGTCCATATATTCCTACATAAAAAGATCATTATTATAGGATACTCTAAAACTCTTTAGTTGTGCCCATTAATTCTGATTCACTCTATCAAACAGTTCTAAATAACAGCGAAGTTATTCTGATATTGTTTCAATACATAAACAAACAACTCCAAATTCAGGTTTATTTAATGCGTGTTCTTTTTAATTGTATAATTAAATTGCGTACGTCTTAGGAAGGAAAAGAAAATTATATCATGGCAATTATATAATGCAATTAGTTGTGATGCCACTTAAATTCATTTCTTTGCTTAACAAGAGGGAAAAAGAGTTGCCATCAAAACACAGCGTAGAACAAAGCGCAATTGAATGTTTGATACGCTTATCTGTGCATGTGACATTTTCTGATGTCACTCAATTTGATCCCACTGCTTATTAGATTCTTGATTGCAATTGTTGATTTTCTTTAAATATGTTGTGAAACCAATGGTTTTTAATAAGTGATTTTATATTTGAGACACATTTTTATTTCCTTTTTTAATGATTGATAAACCCATGTATGTGATAGTAATGAACTGCTGATAGCTACAGTTTTCCATGCTATATTCCTCCAAAAAAAGCACAAATATCGGGCATTTTCCTCTTAAAGTTCTTCAAGCAGACAATATACTCCCTAAGGTATCTATCTACGTTTAAAGGCAGTTTTTGGTAAAAAATTTACAATTTTTTTTTGTTTTATTTCTAAATTCAAATATTGGTGTTTCCAAATCTGTATTCTAACTCTACGATAAATAGAACCGAGATTTTTATAAACCACTGTAGCTGAAAACGAAACCGGAAGTTGAATGTTTTTCAACATTTTATCAAATACACACCTCTCAATTATCATTTATTTTATAATATGCTCTATCAGCACGCCACGCGTATTAGAATATGATTTGAGTAGTTTTTATGCCGAAAGGATTGGCAATTACATCTGCTTTTGAACATTGTTTATGTTTACAAAGCATTTTTAGTTTATTTTTACAAAGCATTAAATGAATTTTTTCCAAAACTTGGATTCTGTAAAAGTGTTTATATGCAAAACATGATATCTTATTAATATAATTACTTTGAAATTTTGCATACATGTTACCTTAAGTGTCCTAAAGGCAATGAACTAGGGATATAACTTTGAACTGAGTAGCTTTTGTTTTAGAACTGCTTAATATAATTTTCAGCAACGAACTATGTGAAATTTTCAATACAGAAATACTTGATTAGCTGTAATTTTTTCGAAAATACGTATATTTCTTAGTCTAGTTCATTCCCTTCACCATAGCTGTAAATATGCTACGTATAAAAATAATTGGAATATGTGTAATAGAATTTTTTGTAGATTGTTTTACTTTTTGTTGTAATTTTCGCTACTTTTTATCCAAATTGATACTTTTTACAGAATCTCAATTGAAAGAGAATTTCTTGATCAATATTTTTCATTATTTACAATCAACCTGATCCCGAAAATCAACTAAAATAATTCATTAGAACAATTTTCAAAAATTTGTCTCCGAAGGTAGACAGATACCTTTAGATATATATTTCAAGTACAACTGGAATGTTTTGATTAGCAGAAGATGCCATAGTTCCCCTTAATCATGAGTCTAACACAAAAAAATTGTCAAAATGTTAGTGTAAGTGGAATTAGAACCATTATTAATTACAGATTAATTCAATAATATCATACGGTGAAAAGTGTTATATTTTCTTTTTTGTGAGAGTGTTGACCTGTCATTTTTCTGTTCGTGTATTCTATATTTTATACCAGATAACAAGCAACAAATCACATGTAGATTTTCTACTTCATTTTCTCTCCATCGTGCAACCTATACAAATTTAAAATATAGTACACTTCCGAATATCCGGCCTAATGTGGCGGAAAGGCAGACCGGACAACAAAAAAAACCCGGATAGGCCGGAGTTCTATGAGCTCATTCCTTTGCTCACTAATACCAGAAGACAAAGTTTTTATACCAAACGTATTAATACGCATTTTCTCACTTCTTATTGAGTACTAAACCCTCCATTTATCTCAAGTCATGTAGAATGTGAACGCGGCTGCGGCCCGGTGAACCATAGAAGCAGTTACCAGTAACGTGCTGTTAAAATGCAAGGCTTTGTACTGATAATTTATATACTATACTGCACGTTTCAAGAATTTATTAGAGAAAAAGACAGTTAAAAGGTTATAAACTGTTCACACTTTAACAAAAATTCTGTAATGCCAAACTTAAATGAAAGGAGTATAAACAAAACATTAAAGTAAATCGAAGGTCTAATCCTTAAGAAAATTGACTCAAACTGATTTTATTTTTCACCGATAAATGATTACATAGATATGAAAAGGTAACTCTCGGATAAGCGATACTTAATAGAGGACTGCTTTGGCAACACCTTGCCATTCTAATAGAATTATGGTAAAAGTAAACTAGGCCGGATAGTCGTGAACCGGATACACGAGAGTGTACTGTAAATGTGAAAAAGGCGAAAATTTAAGATCATTTAATTATTTTGTGCCTTCTCATTAAACGGACTATTGATTTTCAGAGATTTACTCTTTCCATAACTATTACTCTTTCCAGAAACTTTTAGTTTAAAAAGAAAATAGTATTTGCCCTACATTGCTCAATATTTTTTTAATTATTTTTCAACAGTAATTGAATAAGATTGAAGAAATGATAAAATATGAAAAACTAATTTTGAAATAAATTATTTGAAGACTTTATTTGCTTAAACTTTCTAGGTTAAAATCTTTCCTTATTCAAAACAAAATGCTGTAATTAAATCACTTTAAAGAAAAAAAATAATAATGATCAATATTGGTTTTAACCTCTTCGTCGTTCGTAATATGTCTAGCGCGTTCAAGTGAAACTTCCACAGGGCGGCCGTAACGTGCCTCAAGCGCTCTTCTACATTTTAAAATTTTTAAAAGTTGAAACATTTATAAATGTTTACTTGTTTGAGTTTTTATTTTTGTTTGTTCTAATGCGGCGACCGCTGGGGAGAAATTTTCGCGGACAGGAGAGGATGGCGAAAGGGTTGAAAAGCCAAGCATGTTAGCATAAGCATGCTCCACTACTCAGTATAGGGATAAAACTAAGTACGATTTGTTTTATTCAGCAAGTTTATTTTAAGATTTATTTTCTTCACAAGATTTGTTTAAAAAAATATCATAGTTGAATTAATAAGAATTTTGTTATTCAAGAGGAAACTATCCCAAAAAATGTGTTTTCAATATCGCTTAAATTCCTTGCGAACTTTATATTTTTTCATATTTTAATATGTATTAGTTGCACTGAATAAAATGTTTTCACTGTTTGAATTATTCTGCTATTCTAGATATTCGTAACACTTTATGCATGATATAGAGGATCAAATAAGTTTCAAAGATTTAGATCCTTTTATGAAAGTTTAATATTCGTAATGTAAATTAAAATTAGCCCTGTTTTAAATTCTAGCACTTCTTAAACCAGCAGTTTTAGACGTTTTAGAAACATAAATTCCCTCCGTGTAACTATATCGAAATCTGAAATAAGCGAAAAATCAATGATTTTCATTAGAGCTCAGCTAACATGTTTATAAATGCGCAACCATGAATTTTATTTGCATTATTATTATAACAATCGCCGCCATTTTTATTGCCGCTGTTATTCTTGGCAATATTGAAGAAAAGCTGCTAAAAGAGAAAACTGCTTTCTCTTTTAGTAGCTAAACACAGTAAACTTTTAGTAGTTAAACTACTTTTTTGAAAAACACAGTAAATATTAAAAAATAAAAGATGAGAGAGAAAGAAAACTCTTTCACCACAAAGGCAAAATAACAGCTTCTTTTCTAGGGTTATTTCTACTATATATATATGTAATGATATCTCTAAATCTAAATTAAACCCTAATTAATTTCCTAATTTTTATCTTAATTTAGCCCATATTAACTTCATTCTAAAATTTTGTTTTATTTCCTGATCCAATTCCACCTTTTTTATAAAATTAATGCTACACGAGCTTTAAAACTGTTGAAATCGACAATTCCCACACTCCGAGTGAAGGGATGAAACCTGTCAACCTAAACAAATTCTATTAAAAGATGCCTATTTTCCCCTTACCTAAATCGACACACACGTGTAAAGAAATCCCTATCAGAATCTCATGGTATATAACCAGCGGGAAAATTTTTTTGTCTCTTTACGCTCTCTTCTGTTCTTCGTTCTTGTGTCGTGGTGTAGATTGAGGTACCTCTTCGATATATGTATTCGCTTGTACATAAATTAAACTTCCCGGGATGGAATAAAGCAAATTTTAAAATTCAAAAGTTTTGTCTTCGACTGCGAAACTGCTCAAAAATATGTGTTTTACATTATATATATCTCAATAATATGTTGATTGAATCCTTATTTTGAATTTCAACGCATTAAGACGTGTTACAAGCAAAGATCTTCTTCCATATTTCAGATAAATTTAACATGTGTAGTATATGCTTTCTTTTAAATTTTTGAAATCTATGCGCAGAACTGGGTTAAGGAGAAATTTTAAAATTAATCGCCTATCAAATAATTTTTATAAATAAATATTCATTGCATTAAAAATCAACTAATAAAAAAAACTATGATGTTGGCAAATTTTCTTTCGGAATATGAATGTGAAATTTAAAACTTCTTTCTGAAGGACTGAAACATAAAATATGAAACCATAAAATTTGACTAAAACATAATTGTGAGAAATATTACAAACTAGCGTTGCTATCGCAGAAGGAATAGTTTTGGAAATATCGTTTGAAATGACAATGAATATATTCAATGAAATTGAATGATATATAAAGGAGAAGTATAAATAATATTTATTCTATTTTTTTTATTTTATTATTCAAGTATACTTTCCGGCAGACATTTTTTTGATTTTCAGTCTTCAGCAAAAGCAAATTTCCGGGCTGTCCGCCTCTTGAGCATCTAACATATAACTAGCCATGTGAAAAACTTGGATTTTCTAGTTTCAAAGCAATAAGTTGGCAAAATTTTATTGCCATCGAATGAACAGTAGGACAGTATAAAATATGACCAAACAAAAGTTCCTTTTTATATATTAGATATAACAACTGTACTATGCCTATAACCTTCGCTCAAATATAAGCAATAAGTTGGCAAATTTTTATCGCAATCAGACGAATGGTACGGAAACGCATTAAATACAAACAAATAAAAATGCATTTTTATATATTAGATATAATAATTGTACTATGTCCATAATCTTCGCGCAATGCAAGCAATAAATTGGCAAAGTTTTGGAGCCAACGTATGAATAGTACGGTAGCGCATAAACTACGAACAAACAAAAATTCATTTTTATATATTAAACAAAATTTATACTAAAGGAATACAATTAATTAAAAAATAAATACTAAACACCGACTGGAAAAGGAAGGTAAAAATTAAATAAACTATTGATCCATTGGATTAAAAATATCGTAGTGTTTTATAAAAGGATGATATTTTATTCCGAAATTTTTTTTTAATGCTTTTTGTTCTGTCACAGAATTTTTCGAGAAGGTAGAACAAAAGTTTTAACATGTAGCATAATAGAAAAAAATTGTTACTAAAAAGGTTTAGGGAAATAAAACAATACAGGGACTCGCGCTCGGAAACGACTTCAGAAGGCCAAAAGCTGCACTGTTCATCAAGCATGCGAGAGAAGTAAATCTCACCCACCCCCTTATTCAATTTGTAATCTCTTTTTGAAACTTATCAGGTTTTTGTTGTTGTTTTTTTCAACATGACTAAGTTTTATTTCCTCTTGGTTTGTGTGAGCATTTGAGCATATCTTTGAAATGTGAATGAAGAACTTGTTTCATCTCCTGCTTTATCGGATCATGTTTAGTTCTTTTGGGAACTAAGAAGTAAGTTTGCCCCGGAAATAGATGTAATTGCAGGATTCGTGAGAAGGTATCGCAAATTCCCAGTTGCGTTTTACCATGTCATTGTTTAGTCGATATCAGAAATTCATATCTAAAGGTAGTCTCCTATGATAACATTAAATATATTTAAAATTTATCGGTTAATTTATATTTAATAAGTGTGTCCTATAAATATTGTTTTGCGGCATTTCATTTTCTTCTAATTTTTTTGACAATGGGTTCCAAAAAAATTATGCCTTCTTTCGCTGTTATGTTTTGAAATTGAGTACAATAATGTTTTCTTTAAATGAATATCAAGTTTAAAACCCTTAGCTAAAAGAAATCCTATAAATCATTGAAGCATTGACTTCGAAGTGAATTGTTTCCGAAACTGTTTTTTCTTCATAAAACTGTTAAATCTGGAGATTTCTACTCTTTCTTGCTCTAATGCTTTTAGCTACATTGAGCGTAGTGTTTTGGTTAAGCAGAGAGTTCGTATGGGAAATCACTTCTCTAAACATCATTATTTAAGGAAATATATGCTTTTCATTGAGTCTGCCACCAATTTTGATTTTTACTTCTGCTTTTTATCTTGGTTGGACCAAAATCTTTTGTTTTCCAGAATATCTATAATCCGGTTTTAAGTTCATCTTTTATTTTATCGCTATGTGGTCATTTTCCTGTCGAGGAAATTATAAAGATTAGAAATAAAACAAAATAATTTAGAATGCTGCAATCTGTTTGTCTTAAAATTAGTATCTAACATACCTGTTGCAAAAGTTTTGTTTAAACATTTATAAATGCAATTAATTAAAATTTATAAAATTATTAAACGTAGTTGTTTAATATATTTGCAATAATTTGCATGGGTTTTTTTTATTGTCTCTGTCTCTTGATTTCCATCCTTTCTTTCAAGATCATTCTGAATATTTGAAATTAAATAAAGAATGCCATTTTAAGGAAATATTTAGTAATAAGTCAAATAATATTGCAATTAAAGGGCAAAAGAAACTCTGAAGGTCAGCTATCAACGCGCTGTTTGACGTCATGCCGTTACGATACTGTAAGATTCATTAATTAAAATTTCGTTTGATTCGGCTCACTTGGCACGAGAGTGTGAAATAATTTCAGTTAATAAATTGCCTAGAAAAGTATTTAAAATTTCTTCCTTCAATTTGAAAGATATTTTAGCTTTCTGCGCAAAATGTACCCTGCGTGAAAAAAGTAGGAGACTGGATTTTTTAAAGAAAAAATAGTAACTTTTCTTTTCAATGAAATTATTTTTACGAATGACATTCTACAAATTATTTAACAAGAAAATGTCGATATTATTAGCATGAAATTCGAAAACAAAGTATTAATTGCAACAGAAATGGTTTCTACCATTTAAGACTGAAAAAAACAAACATAAAGGACGATAATACAATGAATTAAATATAAACAATATTAGTAAGGAATACTGACGATGAAAAAACTAAATAACTTTTACTACAAAATAAAGTAATATTTAAGATGTAGTTATGATCAACGATTCTAAAGACTTGAACTAAGAGTCACTTTACTGTTAACTTTTAAAAATTAATTATTTTTAAGCAGATGTAAGTTTTCTACTTTTTCCTAGGTGTACAACCAGACAGACAAAGTGTAAATACCAGCAACAATAATGTTGACACACAGATGCCTTTTTAATTCTACAAAAGAGAAATTTTTCACATAAATAAAAATATAAAAAATTAAAGATAATATATTCTTGCAAGGAGCTGAAATTGTGTATTATAAAAGGAAGATTCAAATTTCCGTTTTCCCCCTGACAGACTGTTCGCGATTTGTTAAGCATAATTATCGTTTCCATTTAGAAACAGATGTTTCGTTTCTTAATTTCTTTCTTTTTCCACTTTTTATGAGTATTTGAGTTTCCCCAATTTCCTTATTGATTTCAAATGTTTTACAATTTTAAAGTGTAAATTTATTTTTCTAAATTTCGCAAAAAAATGATTTATAATCCTATGAAATGCAAATTCTGAAGATTAGAAGTTGTCCTTTAAATAAAATAATAAAAAATAGAACTAAGAAAATAAACATCGAGAAAATATTGATATAAAATAATTTTATACTACACATTTTCCTACTGGTAGTAATTCAAGTAAAATATTCGATGAAACATGAGCTTAATAACACAATAATGCATACTTTCAACTTGCAAAAGATACCTTAAAATACCTCGAGGGTGCAGATTTCACTGCAAAATTCGTCTAAAATAGAGATATTCAATATTTCATAATTCGATCAGTTTTAGTCTCAGAAAAATAATTTTTTGTTTAAAATTTTACAGTGTCAAGAATATTTTACTTTATATAGTTCATTGGAACCGAGGGACTATATAAAAAGTTATATTTCTTAACTCTTTAATCTATACATTTACTGACAGAAACAGCATAAAATATAATCTTCCCGTCATTTAAAGCATTTTTAAACTGGAATCATAAGTCTATTTTTAATGGAAATGATCTATTAAGCCATGACAAAAGTGGACACACTGTCTCTATGTGTGTGTTATTCGCTAAAATTTTCACTTTAAATATTTGTTAGGATTGCTTGGGAAGTTTTATTTCTACAAACATCTGAACGGAGCTTACGGACTGGTAAACTTCAACAAGAAATCATGAAACAGTCTTTTCTGAAAGAAATGGAGATTCATTGGGAAAGTTTTCCTCTTTGGGAAAAAAAAAAACGAGATTCTCATCATGTTTTTCGTTATCCACCGAATGGATCCTGTTTGCACCACCCATATAAAAGAAAAAAGAAATTCGCATGTCTATGGTACCACCCACTACCAAGTCGAATGAGAGAAGACAATTACCGCCTCTGGCCAATCCCATTCATGACATATCTTGGTACCAACTAGAACCTCCACGCTTTCAGTCACCTAACATTGTTGACCAACATTAACGCCAAATTCCAGGAAGAGTTTTTCGTTTGATCCCTAGTCGACTATTTAACTTACTTAATTCACCGCCCATCTTGTGGTTTGCTACGCATAGCCAACGCAAGGTAATAAAAAACAAGAAATGAGACAGCTTCTTATGGAGTTACCTCGCATGCCATAAAGTAGGGCCAAAGTAAATAAATGTAAGATAAAGGAGGAGTAAAACTGAAAGGATGAAAGGTCCCATGTATCTTTGGATTGGGACAATAGTACCACTAGAAGGTGTGAGACAGAAGGGTCAGAATTCAATGGATATTTATTTGAGAAGCTTCTGAAATATTTATTAAAGAGTCTGAGAAGTGAAAAATAATTTTCATTTACCAAGAATTATCTAATGCCCTTTTGTTTCTCATGAAAATAAGTTCATGATTCTTATTAGTAAACTTATTTTTTATAAACTCGAAATAGCATCTTCGATACATTTGGGGTGCCTTATAATTAAGTTAGTTATCAGTAATAATACAATTAGGCGAAAACCACTTATAGAAAAATAAAAGCTAATGATCCCTGAAATGATCCTGAAATTTCAAATATATACCGAACAAATGAAAAATATTTTAGTTGATTATCTTTTTACTGAAAATTTAAAAATAAAATGTGTTAAAACGTTATAAAATGAAATAAAGAGCCTTTGTACATTTTTTCCTAATAATACTATGATAACTGACTTTGAGAAAAGTTCTGGTTTACCATCATAAAATAAATACAGATACGATTATGTTCTTAAAGAAATGAAGTTTCAATAAATAATATGAATGAAAATTTCAACAGAAAGCTTATTTCTTATCAATGTCGCCAGATTACGAATGGTTCACGAATGCGGACTAGATATGCTTTTATTTCACTTTTATAGCCAAGAATAAGAAATAAAACGAAAAAAAAAATTATTTCCTGGATATTTTTTACTCTGTCACGCTCCTATTCATATTTCATATAAAATAAGCCTGTTATTATTTTGAAAATGTTTTTTCTAAAAAGTTTGCATTATGTCAGTATCCAATATCTGCTTTTTAAATCAACATTACATCAAGAAATATTTCTTATCTATGGATTAAAAATTCTAGAAAAGAATGATGGATGCACTCTTATGAGGAATAATGACAACATTTTCATTCAAAATCAAAAAGTGTAGACAACATTTTCATTCAAAATTAAAAAATGTAGAGTATGTCGGCTGATTTTTTAAAACAATGCAAAATATCTAAACATTGCCAATAGATGTCGCTACGATAACGGTTTCTTCTTTCATGCATTAATGAAAAACAAACTAGCGATATGTTACGATAATTTTTTAGTGAAACACTAAGAGTGTAATATATATATTAAATGAAATTGTACCGCTACTATTTTTTACTAGTTCTTACATTTTCATTCGTCCAACAGGCCTTTAAAAAAAATTAAACACCTTATTAACCCCTTCCGGTAAAATGACAAGTAATTCTCTGATAAAATTAAATGATTATTTCATGCACAATTGTTCATTATTAAATCTTACTGGAAGGGGTAAATTAGTTTTTCTTTAAATTCTGCAAACTCGCATCTAAAAATGAGCATTACGGGTAAACAATGTAAAAATTAGGCTATGAGTTATAAGAATATTATTAATTGATGCATTTTAATTCTTTGGTTATTTTAGATTTAATTAACATATATTCCGGAGACATTTAAATGCATGATATGTTTTTGATATGTTAATAAAATACCATTTCCAAACAATTTACAATTTATATTTGCAATTCTTTGAAAAGTTTCAATGAAATGCAGAAATGAAAAACGAATTTAATAAATAATTAAATAACACACTCTACCTTTTTAGTGATCTTAACCTTTCTGATTTATACTAAAATTCTACGAAGTTCAATGAAAATGACCTTCAAATGTCGTAAGGAATACACAAAAAATAAAATTAATCAAGAAAAAAAAAGGGTTGAGAACCGCTGTTTTAGAAAAATAAAGATGTCATGCAGAAACAGATAAACTAACCATTTTAATATTTATTTCCCTCACAAGATGGCGATGCTTAAACCTTCAATAAATTTCTTTCGTAGCGTTTTTCACTCCTTCCATTGTCAAATAAGCAAGCAAATTTTATAAAATGTCATCAATAATGATTTTTATCTTTTCTTCTTTCTGTTCTGTATGGAAATTTCGAATTTATCAATAATAAACAGATAGTTATTTCGCAAATAATAAATATGTGTTGAATGCTGAAGAATTTATCATCATGCAAGGGAAACGATAATCAGAAACATCAAATGCAATAGGTTTCACTTAAAAGCATCTGTCAAATATCTTATCCGTATAATTCCAGCATCAAATTAATTTAGTGAGAACTAAATTGATGCTCAAATGCGAATTTAGTCCTATGTGTCTAATAAAAGCATAAAATATTACTAAACACTTTCTACAAACGATGTACACGTAAGCAACTGCGAGGTAATTTTAGTGTTCGATGCTTGACAAGAAATGAACTAATATTTTATTGAATTTAGCTGAAATTGAAATAATTTCTTTTATCAGTTCAGAATGTAGCCTTTTATTTATTTATTTTTTTCTATTCTCAAACTCAAATTACTCTTTAAATTTCCGAAATAATACCGATTCAGATAGAAGACCGAATAAAAATGGGGGGCAAAATTTTTGAATCTATGAAAGAAAGATTCTTAAAAATGCTATAGTACAATCTGATATTTATATAATGACAAAAAAACTCAGCCAGAATAAGGTGGTATAAAAAAACAGCAGACTAATGATTAATATTTAAGTACATGAGGAAAAAACGTTGAAACTGTCAGTTTATTAATAAATTGCAAATCATGCATAAACTTAAAATATGATGAATTTTTTTGGATGAGTTAATCAATCATTATAAGTTAAAATGCGAATTTGGTTTTTTTAAAGGCAATGATGATTGGATTAAACAGAATTTTATAATCAATATTTAATTGAAAATTTCGACTTATTTTTGTATAATATACAAAATGCAAATCATGGTTGATTGCACAAGCTATTTTACAAGCTATTGCACAAGTTATTAGTTAATTTAATTTTTTCCTGATTGGCTGATTTGCTGCACTTTGATTTCGGGACGGATCTCTAAATAATAAAAGCGATCAATAGTACACGTTTCTTAATATGATGACCTTTGAATCACGGCAGATTTTATATGTGGCTTTTGATCCTCTGACACTAAAGCCCAGATTTTGTCACCTAAAGACAGAACAGCATTTCCTGGAAGCAATGCGGAAAGAAAAAATTGGATTGACGAAAAATCTCAGCAATTTAGTTTGCGTCATTTGAATTAACATCCTGTTTAAAACAACGCAAGAATTATTTTCGAACAAACCCAGTCAATTTGAATCATTATCAAGTCATACTTGAACTTTCCAAACCTCAATGATAATTTTTTTTTTTTAATCCGCTAGAGTAAATTTCATCTGTGCATGCACTGGTCAGTTCGATAAAGTATTACCTCACGTAAATGAAGTTGTTTATTACCATAACTATAAATTTTGGTTCAAAATTCTGATGAGGGCCACTGTGGCCTGGTGGTAAGGTCTCGGCCTCGGAACCAGAGAATTTCAGGTTCGATACCCGATTCCACAGAAGAACCATCGTGTAAGTGGGTCAAGTGCATGTTAAGTCCGTCAGGCGAAACGTCCTCCCGCTGGCGTGATGTGGAGAGGGGAGTGCCAGCTCGGGTGTCATCCGGCTGCGGTTCAAAGTTACGAGGTCTGTTCCAAAATAGCCCTAGTGTTGCTTTAAAACGGGGCTTTAATATGACTAAACTAAACTCAAAATTCTGATTTCAAATGTAGGCATGATTAATATAGGAAAGAGAATTTTTTTTTTTTGATATTTTATTGATCTCGAATTAAATGCGTATCAAACTTTCGTTTCGCTTAGAACTCCTCCGTTTTTGTCTTTTTGAAGGATACAAAAAACTTTTAAAGCAAATTTTCTCAATTTCTGAAGCATTGTTCTGAAATTTTCCGGTACTGTTCTAATGCTGCCTAAAAATTGTCTTCAAATTTTTAAAAGAAATTAATAATGTTTGAATAATACTTATTTTTCATACGCTTTAAAATTATGACATAAAACAATTTTTCGACTTTTTCAAATGGATATTTTCGTGTCTTACAATATTTTGTATACTTAATTCTTCACAAATTAATTTTTTTGCTCATTAATATGTTAAGAGTTTGATTGGAAATATAAAATCCACGTTGCATTTCTATGTGAACTTGGAAACTGATTAAAGTTTTGATTTGGCTAATTTTTTTCCGAAAATGAAAAATACTAATTGTGAAAAAAATTACTAACAAGCGCATAAAATATATAAAGACTAAAAATTCAAAAAAAAAAACCGTTCCTACTATTATAGATTTGTTTTTGAAACGGACATTCAACGGCTTATTTGACCTTCTAATTTTATCTTTTTGACTCTACGTCTAGCACTTTAGATGGCTCCAGTTACTTTTTCTGCATTAAAATTACTTTGTGAAATCAGATTTAAAATCTTTCCTCTTAACTTCTGAACGATAACACTTATTTCTGTCTCGTTCGATGTTTTAATAAAAATTTACTGTTAAAAACTTTTAAAATTCTAAGGGACTCAATTTATTAGATAAATTTCAAGCGTAATATTTTGGTTTTAGTTTTTACTACTTGAAGAAAGTAATTTACAATTTGTAAATTAACGCGGTAAGTAAAGATTCGATGCCTTTTATATTTATCCCTGATTCATATCAATGGGGAAATATAAGCACTTAATTTTTTATTCCTGCAAATAATCCTTTAGTTAATAAATAATAATTAATATGCAACTTTTGACTAGCTTCTTTTTGATTTTATACTTTTTCTTGATATCTTATTTAAATATAAAAAATTTTAAAGCATAATACTAAAAAAATGAAGTTTCCGTTTCGAAAAACATTTAAAATTATTTTGTTTTCTAAATTATTCAAATAACCACGTAAACGTTTCTATCATATATAGCTGTGTATGACTTTCTGTATATGTACTGACTCTATATGTCCTTGACTGTATATCTTATTTCAAAATTGTAAGATACGATTCTAAAATTAAATTGTAAGAGCATATTCTATTCCCAAAGCAATATATATAATTACAGGAATAATTGTATATATAACTGTGAGAATAATTATTACTTTGGCTGTCATTAAGATGTATCTGGTTTAATAAACGAATTTTTTTAATTAAGAACAATAAAATAAATTCAATTAAATTGGTATTTATCAACCAAACATATTAAATGGAGTAATAAAATCAATAAAAAAAGAGTTAAAAATCGTTATAATACAGCTAAATGTAATTTATCGGAAACATCATAATTAAATGTAAGAGTTGATAATAAATATATTCTTCATTTTTACATTATTTTTTAAAAATTTAAAAATCTTTCCAAAAGAATATAAGAAAATAGCTTTAATGTACTTAACAGAATTATTTGACAAATCACGATTGTTCATGTAATTAAAGCCAAATAAGAAATGATCGCAAATGTTTTATAAAAAATTTACTTATAATTTCTTGTTTTCCTTGTAAATATCAAATCTGTAAAAATGTAATCATTTAAAATGAATTTCATTCGAAATTTTGTGTAATTTTTTGCTATGAAATATTTTTGGTTGCCAAGAGAAATTCTTACAGAATTTTATTTGCGAAGAAGTTTATTCATTTCAAGTGAATTGAAATCTATTATTTTAAAATTATATTTGATACTGCTTCTGTCCTTCATTTAAATCTACTATATAAAAATGAATTTTTATTTGTTCTTATTTTATGCGCTGCCGTGGATTCATCCGATTGCGATAAACTTTGCCAATTTATTGCTGGCACTTGGGCGAAGGTTTTAGGCATAGTACAATTATTATACCTAATGTATAAAAATGAATGTTTGTTCGTATTTTGTGAGCTGACGCACTATTCATCCGATTGCGATAAAACTTTGCCAACTTATTGCTTTGAACCTAAAATATCCATGTTTTTCACATGGCCAGTTGTACGTTGGATGCTCACAAGACAGAGAGTCACGAAATTTGTTTTTTCTGAAGACGGAAAAACAAAAAATATTGTCTTCCCTAAAGTATATTTGAATAATAAAATTTAAAAAATAGAATAAATATTATTTATACTTCTCTTTTATATATCATTCATTATCGACAAGAAAATGAATATCATTTTTTCTATCATTCCTAATTAAACAAGACAGCTATTTCAAATTTCAAACGATATTTCTAGAATTATTTCTTCTGCGGCAGCAACGCGCCGGATACCAGCTAGTATGAAGTAAAAATTGTGTAATTTAATACTGACAAAAATCGTGAAAAACTATCATATTAATATGTGAATCAATAAAATTATTTGAATTTCATCATTTTCACATGTGTAGGGAATAAATGTAAGATATATTTTGCCTCCAAATAAATTAGTACTAAATAAGTTACCTATATACCTGAATGTTTTTATTCCATTTATGATTATTTACAATATTATAATAATTATAATTACTTCAGATTAATTTTATAAAATTTGAGATTTTTGTTAGAAATATAGAGCACATAAACATCAATAAGTTTAAACAAGCACAAATGTCTCTTTTCTTGTTACGAGGTATGATGTTGTTGTTGCTGTAGTTGCTTATTAGCGCAATAGCCGTATTTGGCTATGCGTGCCAATCAAATGATAAAATTTTAGACCAGAAGATATGTTACGATCTATTGAAGATATGTTGAAGCTCTTTATGCATTAATTACACAGAGAAATAATTTGTCAGCATGTTTGTAAAATAGTTATATCTTATAAATTTTTTATCAGGAATTGAAATTCTCATTTTTCAGTAATAATCTGTAGTTGACATTATATGAGCCGATGAGTAAATATGCTAGCTTGCCATAAGGGCAGAGACTATCTTCCACGTTAAAAAATGGCGACTATTAATCAAATATTAAGGCAATGAAAAGTAACCTTCTTTTTAGCTTTAGCTTCATATTTTTTGTTGCTGGCGAATTTTTTTTTTAAATTCTTACATTACAACATCGTGGAAAATATTTGATTCAGGAAATGTATCATCAATAGCATTTGAATGCCAAATAAAATTCTATCGACATTTTGGAATTAGTGAATGCGCCGTTAAATGCATCATTTTAGAAGTAATACAGAAAATTTAAAATAATGGAAAAACTATTCATAGGAATGAATTGATATTTGGCATGTCCCAATGAAATGGCCTTTCCCTTAGATTTGTGTCCAAATTTAATTGTGGTGTCAGTTAAAAAAATTTACATTTTTTTCAAATATTAAAATTATTTTTTAAAAGATAAGTATGTGTGCAAAATGTGCAGAATTCTTTATATTTTCATAACAAAAGGAGCCGAGGTCAATAAATGACTAATTTTTTAGGATATCAACAAAATTTTATTTTAACATTAGAAAGTTAAAATTTTATTAATTCTTAATTTCAAAACGTATTGGCGTAGATTAATGAAATTCAGTTTCACAGGAGAACATTTGATGTAGTCTTGAAATTTGATCAGAAAAATGGTGTGATGCCATTGAGAATTGTGTGTGTGTGTGTGTGTGTGTTCTGCTATTGCATTTAATTCTGGGAGAACTATTTATGACGAAACGAGATTTAAAATTCCAAAGAGTAGCTCAATGTTCTCTCTGAATTTTTATTCTTGCATTGATGATATATTTAAGTTTCATCATCTGAGTAGATGTTCATTGAAATGTGTGATCTGTAACCAGTAATTTACTCTTCTTTTTGTTACTGGAATTTGAGACAAGTAGTTAACGCATAATAGCCCCTATTACGAGCTATATATGCACCAACCTACTTACAGAGGTACGATTATAATCAATATTGGGCCCAGAGAACACCAACACCATTTTTACACACCAGTTGACGCAAAAATGCCCCACAATGGCAAAAAAATTTCTGTCCCAAATCCAAAATGCACCCACTCTCCTCCAGTGGGAAAGATACAATGCCAGTAGGATGGAGTATTAACAAATATTTTTAGTT